>JAVQJG010230950.1:0-20249 GCA_036024015.1 Craterocephalus amniculus | reverse complement strand
AAAGGTCTGCAACAAGAACATGAATGTTTAGAGATGATTGAATTTTCTGAAAAATGCTTATCTATTCTTCTAATTGATGTGAGTGCGGCTCTGCTAAAAATGCATTCTTAACTCAGTTTTCTTGATACAAAACAGACATTTTTGTACAACAAGCTCACAAGAATCACCCTCAAGCTTCAACCTCTGGTCCACATTTGATAATCTCTGAGACCAGGAAGGTCAAGAGAAATGCTGAACTCAAGACTTAAAAGCAGCTGTTTGCTTCTAAGAAAGAAAAAAAAAAGTATGATATCTGTATGCTACATTGAAGGAAATGGGCTGGTATTTAGCCTCAAGCCAAGTGTTTTTCCTGAATCCATGGAGTATTTTGGATTTAAATACTTGATTGATGACAGAAAAGAACATTTAAAAAAAAAGAGATCTCATCTTCATAATTTCCCCGGTTTCACATATTAATACAATGAAAGCAGAAATACATGGATTTGTCACACAGAAATTGTGATATTATAGGAAAGTACAGAAGAAGGGCCATTTGCTTAAAACGTGTCCTCGAGCCAAATACATAAATGCATTCTTCCATACATTCATGCACATATACTTTATTGCCATCAGTACATATTGTTGTCATTTATAATTTTTGTGCGCATATATCCAAAAGAGTAAATTGAAAACATTTAGAAACAAAACTGAGATATAATTGTAGAAAGTGGATTCATTTGTGGCTTTGCTGGTACATTAAATAGTAATTTATTTTCCTACTGTCTGGGTTGTCAAGGGTTATTATGGCAATCAAATTCCATAAGTGGTCAAAGATCTGCTGTTTCTCAGCCCACCTTATGTCTGTAAATGTCTGCTTTGTTTTACATAATTTACACAGATATACATTAGATATGTGTAGACATGAACATGTACCTTGCAAGCCAGTAGCTCCTTTTACAGGTCAGCAGGGCATGCAGAGGGACATAGCAGGAAAATGGGTCTCATCTGTGAATGCAGTTCCCATTTGGCCTTTGAATTTGTGGATATATGCAAGAAGCACTTCATGATAAATCACACTAATATAACATTTTGTTTTATTTCATACATTTTGAGAGTATTTTCTTTTGGTCTGTTCCTGTTTTATGAAAAGTAAGAGTAAGGCAACAAGTTGTACTTAAAAACGGTTAAATAAAATGAAAAAATATGGTTTAAACATCTTTTTAGAATGACACAAAGGATTTTTCTGATATTTCAGCCAAACCAATTACAGTAGCTAATATGAATTATCTGTGCCATGCATCCAGACACCAAGCTCAAAGGTTTTCCTATCAGCTTTGACATTCACCCTCTTTTTTTGTAGCAAAGGACTAAAGTTTAAAGTAATGCATGCAGTAAGCATACAACCATATCAAGGAAACAACATATTTTCCTTTTATTAATATTTTCTAGTGTAATTTTGTCTTTAGACGAATACAAAAGTATTTAGTTACAGTCACACAAATTCCATCTGAAGATAGAGTTTTGCGAAACTGTTGGAAGTTCAAGAACTGTGACTTGATTGATCTATTTTTCAGGAAAAGAATGACCTGATCTCATGTACAAAATCCATATATCTGTTTCTCCATTAAAGATACTTTGACAAAACATGATTGTTTTCAAATGTATTGTATTTACAATGTCCCGCAATGTGAACTAAATATTTCCAGACCATCATATTATGTGTTATCCAGTAACTCCCAGTTTTTTCTTTACCAAGTAAATTCATCTGCTCCAGAGAGTTGTTTGTTAATACCACTGACTCTGTTATGCTTGCTGTCACTGCCATACCTCATTGAGATGCACACTTTGCAAGGTAAACAGTCTTCTAAAAGATCCTAAATGAGGTAATCCAGCTGCGGCCTCTCCTCTTGCCCCAGGCAGGGTTTTGAGTGCGAGAACTGTTACACACCCTCTTTTATGTTAATCTGCAAAATGAGAACCACATGTGTGGCAAAAAGCGCTATACAGTGTAATGACAGACGACTCTTTCACAGAGTACATGCTTCAAGGTCCTGACTGGGACGGTGGTGGACTGGCTGAAAGACCAAGGCATAGGATCTTGAAAAGATCTTATAAGACCCTGGAAGATTAGATTAAGTTATTTGATAATCTCAAAATTTGGCTTTAAGTAGGAGATAAGCGTTAAAGATATCTTTCCACATCTGTGAGTGCAATTTAACATATCCCTCTTCATGCCAGTTTCTAATGTCTCATAACAACTGTTAATCCGATTTGATTTAATTTAAACTTTGATTTATGCATGAGCAGTGCTGATGATGTGTTCCTTATTTTTGGGAACTTCCATTTTCTTGGTTAGGATTGGAGTGGGGCGTAAGTAACCCTGATCCAAAGCAACTTAATCAACAGCACTGTGACATAATTTGTGACCACAAACTGTATAACCTGTTGAGATCTCTTGCCTGATTTGAGACCATTTCACATATTTCTGTGAGATAAGGTTGGGATTATGCCACCATGCCGCAGCTGCATTTGGTTCCATTTATGTACAGTAGCCTACAAATCAAGCCTTTATTAGAGACTAAATGGTGATCCCTCAGTAAAATGCAGCCTAGGCCACAAGTCTGTACAAATGATTAGCCTGGTCAGGTATGCAGAAGAGCTTCAAAAGTGGTGTGCTATTTGTGGAGACCAAACTGGTTGAATCCATTCACATGGATGATGGAACAAGCTCTCATGTGAGAGGTGCTTCCTTTTTCAATCACGTGAATGTGATTTTGTATGTTTGACAGGATAGTACATATACTATTTGGCATTGACTGTGTTGAGCTCATGCAACAAATCAGGTGCATTAACAGACCAAGATTATGCTATAAGGTTAAAAAGCAAAAAGGTTTTAAAGGTTTAAAAAGGGGTCCTGTGAAAACAAAAAGGTAAAAAAAAAAGACAAACAGGGAGAGCAAAGAGAGAAAGTAGTGAATGGATGGCAGAGTTGAGGAAGATTTAAATAAAAAATGACATAACATCCAAACACATATTGATACCATAGACCATCTGTCATATTAATGTCATAGTAATGATGTAGAAAATGAATGGATGGATAATATAACCTTTATATTCATCCATCCATCCATTTTCTGCCACACATTCTATGTTTGGTGTACTTAAAAACTGATATTAAAACTGAGCATGATGTTCAAGTATAACCTGGTAATCTAATATTTTTGAAGTTATTATTGGCCTTAACCTTTTTTTCTAAATTTCTCATCTATTTTCTATAGCGCGTATTCCAATTCAGGGTAGCTGGAACCTATCCCAACAATAAGCAGGTGCGAGGCAGGCTACAGGCTCAGATTGAAGAGCAAGTCATCCAATAGTCCTTGGTTCGGAGGCTTGTTGTGTTCTTTAAGACATTTCTTTAAGACATTTCACCCTTGTTGATTCTATGTGGTGTTACTGGTGTACTAAATTGTAAATTGCTTTGGATAAAAGCATCTGCTAAATGATTGTAGAGTATAGTTGCTAGTCTATTGCAAGGCCAACACAACCTCTCACTTACAGGGAGAATTTAGAGTGCCTAGCATGTATGTTTGTGGGAGGAATCCAGAGTACCAGGAGAGAACAAGCACACTCAGGGAGAACATGCAAACTCCACAATGAAAGACCCCTGTTGGGTACCCAGCTGAGGCTTAAACCAGTCACCTTACTGTGGGATCATGGTGCTAATGACTGCATGCTGTGCAACCCAATAACTTTTATCTTGTTCAGATTTGAACATTTAATACAATGCTTTCATGGACTTGTTTTCTTATAAACCAATCCCTCTAACTTAGACTTCCTATTTGTCCTTCCATTTTCCTCCATCTCTCAGAACTTTCCTACAAAAACCCTCTGGTCAAATCATTGATTTGCCATCCAACTGTCTGTTACAACGTAGCCCACTTAAAGCAACTATAAGCTCCCAGACGTGTTACTCTAATTAAATCCATAGTGTAGTTTACTTCTTTGACAGCCCATTCTCTAACTTATCCATCTTTCCCTTGAAGCACAATAGTATTCACTCTGTGTAATTGAACGATTTCTCTGGAGGTCTTCCAGGCTTTAATGTGTCTGGTATTTGCAGCTCAGGGCTATTTGCCTATTTCTTTTGCACTTTCACTATATTAGCTTTCTTGTTGTGATTCATAGCAGCAATACATCTTCTAATAGGTAAAACAATTGCCCATTACAATTATTGTTTTCCTAAATACTGTGTACTTTCATATAATCATACTGACAAGTAAATGCTTGCTTTTCTCTTAGTTTTTATGCTCTTTAAGTGATTATTTGACATCATCGTCATTGGTTTTTAAAGCTAGCTTCGTGTTTATTTCCTGTTTACTCATTTCTATGTTAGAATTCTTTAAGCAATATTGCTGATGAAAATTATTCCACAGAGTCAACGTCCGACTAATCACTGGCTACATTGAGAAAGAAAAGCTCTGATTGCCAAGAATGATATATAGTAAATCCGTTTTGAAATATACATAATATACAGTCTTGGAGTTAAATACCATTAACCACTCTGATTCATAAGGGAGATCAATGCACCACAACATGATCCCTACTGTGTCTTACTTTAAATATGGTGCAATTATGCATATTACCATGGAATTTGTGCATAATTCTTAAACAGACTCACTATAAAGTCTCAAGCTTCTTAACTTAAATTATTAGCAGACTCAACAGACATATTCGAGGAGGAAAGAGAAAACTGTTTGTTTAACCCCAACCAACCATGACATACTGTATGCATATCAGATAGATAGCCACCTAAGACAAGAGGAAACTAATAGAGGAAGGAATTGGCAATGTGAGAGGGCAGCGGTGGGTCGAGTGTGTACATATGTAAACCATTTCACAGGGCCACACCATGGGAAACATCTACACCTCTCGTTGCTCCAATTTCTATAAGATTAATCCAGGGTGAAATAATAACAAAAACTGCTGCACTTGTTAATTAGGTCATATTTCAACACTTACATACACCCCCCCCACCACCCATTAATGATGCCAAAACAGCCAACCCTGGAATGTTTTTGCTATAGCCGAATAAGAAGTTCACTGTCTGCACAAAAAAAGAAGCTTGTGGGTTAAAGAGATTGTATTGGATCCAAAACTGCCTGCTTGACCTACTCACAAGCTTAAATACACTGCAGAGACTTTTGGAAAACTGCATGTTCTGTGTGGGAGTATAATAGCATGTGAACAGCATAACTGTTTCATTTCCTCGACCTGTTTCTTTACTTCAGGTGTTCTCTGCGTCAGACTATGTCCCTGTCTGAACCTGGGAAGTCACAATGAACAATGAAAGGCTTTACTATTACTATTTACCAGTTGAACCATTAATTTCCACTCTTTGGCCTGATTTATACTTGGTAACACATAAATGGAAGCACAGACAGCCACTGCTACTATTACCTATAGAGAAGACTTTTGCAATGTTTCTTGATATGAGACAATTCCTAAAATAAAGCATACAGAATGAGCTACTCATAAAGAGCAAGCTGTGCTAAAATTTTGGAGGACCTGAGGGCAAAAGATAATTTGACCCCTGATTCTGTTATTAAGTACTGAAAAATTCTGCCAATAGAAATTGTAATTCACATTGATTACATAACCATAGAAAGTGTATTAGACATAAAGCACAGCTTGTATGTAAGAGGTAAAATACTCTCTTGAAAGTATTTGTGTTTTCTGCTGATTGGCACAACTCCAATATCTTAGGAAAAGTACAAAATGAAATAAAAAGATGTAGTATTAAGACCTAACATTTTCTTTTTATAACAATCCAGTTGGAGGTAGAATGGAATAAAATTGGAAGCTTTTGAAAATGTCTCCCTACAACCTGGGAGAAACTAGTCCATGCTTTGATCTCCAATCGGCTTAATTATTGTAACAGCGTCTTTACATGTCTACCAAAAAAATCAGTTAGACAGCTGCAGCTTATTCAAAACTGTGTTGGTCCAGTCTCACTAAGACAAAGAAAGTGGACAACATCAGTCCAGCTCTGGGGTCTTTACACTGGCTTCCTGACCATCAATGGATAGGAAGTTCTGTTTCTGGTCTATGAAGCTTTAAATGGTTCAGAACCAAAAATACCAGAGTTCAGGTGTCTTATCAGTTCCCAGAGTCACAACCAGACATGGAAAAGATGAATTCAGCTTCCATGCTCCACAAGTATGGAACAAACTCCCAGAAAAAAAAGCTTCAGGTTATTCTTTTTGAAGTTTTGGATATGTGGTGAGCAAACCGAGAAGAGGGCTTTATAAGCAAAATGAAGAGGCAGATGCAGGAGCGCAGGAAAAGAGGAGCTTGGCTAAAAACATACCCTTCTGCTCTGAAATAGTCCCGCCCATTCCTTTACCAAGACTAACAAAAATGATTAGTGTTATATCTCAGCAACACTCTTTCTTCTTATAACCAAAAGCTGACAGGAACCTATCCTGACTATAATCTATTAGATACAGAGTAGTAGGCTACTACAAGATGTAGACCATTACAGCTAGTTGCAAAAGATGTTATTTTTCACAATATTTTTCAAAGATAGACTCTGTAACTTTTCATCCCTAAAACTTTGCAGTCTTGAGTCATTTGATAGTACAGTGATAGTAAAAGTTCTCTAGTGCATTTTTAAAAGTTATTTCTTCACACTCTGTCATTGATTGACGGATTTATAATACTTTTAATGAATCTAGAATAAGTTATTTTTTTATCATTTAATTTTAATTAAGTGTACACATCAAACCTTTAACTGTGTAATTTGGTTTTATGGTTTCAGCTGCAAAACCTTATTTTTTTCAACAAAATTCACAAAATAAATTCACAAGTCCTCAGTTGATAAAACATGGAAGCACCTCACGTCCAATAAGAACTGTACATCTTCTTGTGAGTCATTAAACAATTGTCACTTACATCTTATAGAGGGGTTAACACTGGGATTCTGAAATCCATGGGTCAGTTTCATCTGAACCTTTTTCACACAAGTAACAGCCGTAAACCCCTATTAGCCATGCAAATCCAATCTGAGTGCTGATTGTCTAATGGAAAGAAAGAACCCGGAAGTCCTAACCAGGATCCAGCTCAGCCTTTACCCTGTCTCAACCCCTCTTTTTTTTCCATTTCTCTGTCATCCTGTATTGCTCGCCCCCTACACTGCAGGTGTCCTTGTGCACGCCTCTGCTCACTGTAGCCAGGTTTAACCAAAGACGTCGTCTTGGCTCCCTAAGTAATTTCTCTCCCTGCCACCGTCACACAATGCCCTCCTACCAACAACTGTGTTACGCCTGCTCAACTGTACAGGCACTACTATGCCAGCACAGATTAAGACCATGCTACAGGAATTAGGCACACACAAACACACAACCACGACAAATGTCGCTTGCATACATGCAAAATGCACACATACATACACACAAAGAAAAGCACACTTACTGCCAAGTGAATCGCCGGATTTGCATCTCATTTCACCGGTGTGTGCATTAGTTTTAGTGTGTGTGACCCCCCCCCCTTTTTTTTTTAGCTCTCTGAATACCTTGGTACCACACAAAGGCTTTCTCTCACTCTCCCTCTAGAAAGGCCTGTACCGTTGCAACAGGGAACAGATTTAGATGTGCAGTGACAGCTTAATAAACGGAATGTCTTTGGATGCCTCTGTCCGCCGGGGGAGGTGTCTCTGAGGCTCGGGGATCTGCTCAAGATGCATCAATAGGAGGTGGATCTTTCTTTGGTGGTGCTAAGTCCCGCACAAAGCCCACAGTGGCTGACCTACAAAATGGTGGTCAAGATGGGGGCTTAATGTTCAGGGGCTGACAGGGAGGAGAGGTCTGATTAGATAGGTTAGGGAGAGTTCAGTGCCTCTGTATGGGTCTGGAAGACCTGCAGACCTGGAGTTTGAATAGGCCTGGTGGCATGGTAAACACACTGAATGGGAATCCAAAGCACAGGGAGTGAAGCAAAGGCGCTAGGTGGGAGGGGAAACACTTGTCTGGGTTCAGGAAACCCTCACAGGAGCTGTGTAAAGGCCACTGGGCTTGGCTCTAGGACCTATTTAGGTTAGTCCACTGCAAAATGGGGCACCATGGCGAGGTGTTAAACCAATCCCACTTCACAGCTAACCCCCATATTTTGATGATCAAAGAAGGCTCATGATCATAAGAGCCTCAAGACACACTCAACTGAAATTTGAGAAAGCTATATATCAAATATGGAGACTTTTTATCCTGATTTTTTACCTATACATTAAAAACAGAGAGAACCAAAAAACAGATTGTACTTTACAATTTCAACCCATGTAAAGTGCCAACTAGCTTCTAGTAGATAAAACATGTTTTATCTCCATCCGGGCGTGTCGGTCTCAGGCACTTTTATTCCTCCATCTGTTTGCGTGTCATTGACACATAATATATTTCGCTTTTTGTTTGCTATTGTCCATCAAAATTTATGCTGGACTCTCTAGGGTCCCATCTGAAACCTATGTTGTGTTTTCTCTTCTTTCATTAAAACCAAAATGGACCTCATTATAGAGGGAAAGGGGGAGGTCATGCTGCCTTCATCTAATGTGCACAGTTGTCTTCATAGTGATGATTTCATCTAGATGCTTTTCTGCACAGACTGAAAAACAACAAACCATAACAAAAACAAAACCAAAACCTCTAGGAATATCAAGTAAATGTGGCAATGGAAATGTTTCATAAAGAAATCACGAATTACCAGAACTCTCTTAGAAGCATACAGTTGCAGCATCAGTGGTTTTAATCATCAGCAACCAAAGTTTTAATATAGTCATGGTTTGTATTCAATTGCTTGAGGTTTGACTGGTTGTCTTTATGGCATCATGTCATTGTGGCTTTTCTTTAAATACATTTCTGGCAAGAGAATCATCCAAACCACCATTTATTGCTGTGATAAACCAAACTTTAACATTGCTTAACTGTAGTAGATTAAGCATGCATGCATTTGATGTTATTTAGTCGCTGCAATTTCCGTTGGAATTTTATCAAATAGTTTCTGTAAACCCATCATTTATTCATAACAGACCGTGATATGAGTGTTTTAGGAGACATAACATATGAGATGCAAAACAAGCTCTCTTAGTTGTTATTGTTTTCCACTTGTTTTCTTTCCAGTTGTTCAGGTTGCATAGAGAAAAAATACATGGTCATTTCTTGCAGGCAAGCACAATCTGAGTCGTGCTGCTGTCACCCCTCCATGCAGCTCTATATACTGTCTAATCAGATGTCAAGAGATCCATCCATCCTCTTTTACCCATCCCTGGGCCAGTCGTGGAGTTCAGCAGCAGGTCCCCCTGCTCAATCAAATAAAATTAGGTAAGGAGAATACTCAGTACCTTCTGCTGTGCTCTTGTGTCCAGCAATTATGCTAATGTGGTTCCGTATGCGTAGCTCCGGGCCTGAGCAAGTGGACACTCCCCATTCAAGCGCTTAACCCCAATCTAATGCTCTATTAGAGGCACAATACTATTCCTCTCAGCTAAAATGCAAACTGGCTGCTTTTTTGTGAAGACAGAGCAGAAGAGCACTGAGAAGTCTGCTGGTAATCCACCCTTTAAGCCTTAACATTTGTTTGCTTGATTGAGCATCTATGAGACCATCATGAACAATAGTTTGGTAACCATTCACATCCTAGTTCTATGCAAATGACAAAGTTTTAAAGAAAGCAACGCAGAGGGAAATTCAAATTTGGGTTTTATTTTTATCCCCACAATGCACTATTCAAGATTTAAGCCACATATGTGCAGTGACCACATAGTGCCATCAGGGAGGTGTCTGATAATACGTAAGTCCCACATTCACTCTCCTGCATTACAACGACCACAAACATTCAGCCATTTTCACTAAAATCTACTTTTCAAATGAAGGTTGTTGTAACAGAGAACAGACTAAAACAATTTTAAAAAATCCATTCACTGATTTGCACCTGCATTAGCTTTGTTGGAGCATGTGATTCTGGTGAAAATAGAAGTATCTGTTCAGTATTAAATCGTGCCCTTGTGTCATTGCTGCTTGAGGGAACATGGTTAGCAATCTTTACCGGAACAACTGAATCAGTCAAAACATGTCAGTGCCATGGAGTTCCATGAAAAAATAACATGCTAGTTAACTGCCTCAATACAGAACGTTCATTGTTCTGGTGAAACGTTACCCCGACTGCCTTCGTTTTACGCAGTATTGTCACGAATCTAATATCTTACCCTGGGTGGACATCTCCTAATGAGTCTGTCTGGGCCTGTTTTCCCATAATATTCTCTGATGCTACCTAACACTATGACAACACAGAGTGAGGCTGAGTGGAAACCATTATTAAATTCCAATCCAACTGCAAACTGCACCAGACTTGCCTCATTAAATTAAAATGAGGAGGATTTTTGTTTGCTGCAACAACAGAGGAGCCTGCTAATTGCCTTTTTGATATGAGGAGCTTTTGACTCAAAAATAAATCAATCCAAATTTTCAAATAAGCCAGCAGTGCTGTGAGTCACTGAGCTAAAAGACGGAGGGTTGGCTCCAACATAGAGAGTAAATAGATTCCTGACATTTAGCTTGTAAAGTAAGTATTAGTGTACCCTGCTTTTTCTGCACGGTGGTCATGTGAAAGGTTCTAAAAAAAAGTCTAGACTAACGTTATTTAGTTGTTTTTGCTAAAAAAAAGATACTCTCAACCTTCCGCAGCATAAGAGGGGTAAAATATAATCCCTGATGTTACACCAATGGAATATGTAAGTCTGATCAAGCCTCATCCCTACATGGCCTTCATTTGTTTTGGACAAACTTGAGTTCACCATGGTTAAGCTGAACCCGCTAGCCCACATCTCCTGGCTCAAAACAGTGTATGTATGTGCGTGTGTGAGTGCATGTGTGCGTGCAAACAGGATTTATCTAGCATGTCGTACAAAAGGCTGTGGTAACTGGCAATCTGGATGACCACAGTGGGAAACTAAACCTCACAATATTGAGTAGAGTCTCTCTCACTACACACACACATAGAGACACAGAAGGAAGAAGAAAAAAACTGTGAAAGATGGTAGAAAATCCTGTTTGCTTTGTGCTAGGTCATGGTATCCCATACAATTCAACCCTAGAAACATTAAGCCAAAGCTTTCTTGTTTTGGTGTATATAAAAATCCTAAATATACAGACTTATGTGCAGTCATTCGGTGTGAATACTGTATGTTTCCTGTTCTTTATGATTGGCCATGGCATACAGTTCACACAAATTGAACAAATTCCTTGTGTTTCAATCAAACAATAAACAATGTTGTCACTTTACCCTTCTAAACTAATTTCTATAAATACATTCAGATATTTTTTGTTCTTAAAAGTTCAGGAATCCCCTAAAAATGTACTCGACACTCATGAAACCTTACTATAGCATTGCTTTGACCACCTTATTTCTACTTTTCTCTTACAAAATACATGCAATGTTTATGAGAGCATCTCAAACTAACAGGCATCAATTACCACTTCAGTCTTCCCCTCCCAGCTCGCTGTCTCGCCTTCTGACAGCTATTTCACAAAGCGCACACACTCTCTAGGTTTTGGCCAACGCAAGCAAAAACACACCTCCCTGCAAGGGCAAAGTAGTTGTTTTTCACCCTTTGCTGTTCTCGTCAGCGGCAAATAATGAATATTCTCTCACGTCGAACTGCACTTGAGGAACACGTGAAAGGAGAGGGAGGTTTTTATAGGGAAGCGATGTAACCTTCTCTCTCAGCCTTTCTTAGCATTTTACATTTCTGTAGCTCCACAACCTTATTCTTCTATCGTAGTCCTGCAAAAAGTTGAATTAATTGATTCAGTTGTTGTTGTTCAGTGTTGGTAGGTTTCCATTACAGTGGGAAACCTATATGCTTGAAGATGAAGCAGCTGAAGTCTGTCTATTGATGAAATATAGCTGCCTTCTGTTCACTTTGGTATATTATGGCCTGGATGACAGAGAAACTATACCAACATAATTACAGGGATTTTTTTATTACATCATTTCATAATATTTAAGAATTGCTAAAGATTAAAAGGTTTTGTTGATGTGAAGGAACTTATTCCATCTGTGGAGCTGCACAAAAACACCTGGATTCAGTTAAGCCTCAACCAAATGGTCTCCAAGTAAAGATTTACAGAAAAACTTTAGAAAATGCATCTCTAATGCAGTCATTCTAGTATAGCTTGTTAATACCTTAATTTTAACATTTAGTAGAGCTACAAAAACTGTTCTGAAATAGACTTCAAATTATGTTAAATAGCAATGATTATGATATTCAAACCCTTCAAAGTTTTGGTGTTACACCATAGCACCGATAATGAATTGCAACGTAGTCTAAAATGATCTTTTATATAAATCTTTACATTTTTATTACCATGGCAATATTCCATCAACAGTCATATAGGGTTTGGTCAAACGGTCTCTTTTGTTTGAGAAGGATCTTGAGTGAAATTAACTGGAAGTGTATACCTAAAGGCAATGATAAGACTTGTCTGAATTCTTTCAGTACTCTGGGAACAATCTTTAAAGCTTCATTCATAATCTTCTTTAGCATAGGAAAATATATGTTGGAAAAGAGGGCAGATACTCCCTATAATATTTTACGCCCTCAACTTTCAAAGTAATGCTCAGTTATATAGCCAGTTAGGTTTTTTATGCATAGATAAGATGAAGAAAGTACTTACAGTATGAGCGTTAAATCCTTCTTATCAGCCGGGATAAATGTATAATTTTTTATCTTAAAATGCTTAAACATGATATACACTCTGAATAACACGATGATTGCAAAGCAAGATATCCATTGAGCAGTTGTTCATATGAAACAAAACTAAATTTGCATACATAACATGAGTAGCGTCATTACTGCTAAGTGTTAAATAACTTATTTCAAATTTGTGGTAAAATCTAAATGTTTCCATATGTCTTCTAATTGGACCTGCCCATGAACTTCTATGCAGCACTTTATGGAATAAGATCATTCAACAAGGTGTATTTAAATGCAGTGGAGGCACATTTTGACATCTGAGATGAGAATGTTTGAAAAGAACTTTAATAGGGACAATTTCTTTTTTCTTCTCAGATCTTTTCACCTTCCAGTCCAGACTGAGAGAGGCTGACGTTATGATGTCATCTATGAAGACATTTGTTCCCTGTCTTACTGAGCTGTTAAATATTTGCTCCCATCGACTATGTTAAAGGATGATGAAGGGGTTTGTGCTTGTTTTCCAAACTCTTTAAGGGCATTTATTGAGAACCATACTCTATCAATCCAATGAGAGGATGATTATGAGTATGTTTTTTCTTCCCTGGCTGATTATGAGGATGTTTGGTAACGCTTTGCTTGAATGGGTGTGCATAAGACTGTCATAATGCTGTAATAATCATGACATGACATGGACATGAATGAATGCTTATAACAATTGTCATTAAGTGTCAATCGGTAAATTACAACACTTTTGATGAAAAGTTGACATTGTTTAAGATGTCTTTATTATGACAACTTGACATTAATCAAGACAACATTACTTGTCACGAAAATGACATAGTAGACCTAGTATTCAACTTTTAAAAGCATAATAATGTTAAAACGAACCATGTGATTGTTTAATGCCATGTTACTGTAAGTTACAAAACTTTTTTTTTATTTAACTTTGACTGCTATGTCATGCTCATGACAGGTTATGTTGTCTTGGTTAATGTCCAGTGTTGTCCAATTTGTCTAAACTAATAAACTTCACATCATCTATTTCTTCCATATTCTCATCTTGTTCAGGTTGGAGCTCATCTTCAACAGATTTAGATAGTTTCCCCTGAGTCATTTTATTTATAGTTCATAATACTCTGCAAGGAACAAATCTGTCTGTTATAGGAGAGTACAAATTAGCTGTTTGAAACACCAGAAAAACTAATCATATGGAAGGTGTGGGGTCTGTGGATGTTCAGTTAATACTGAAGAAGCAACTCTGCATAGAGTTTGATTTTCATAAGCTCAAGGAAAGTAGGAAGTTTTGTGCATATTTGGACTGTTCAAAATGCATTGTGTTTAGTTTGTGAGAACTTTCTCATGCTCCATTTCTGAGGTGCTATTTTAATTGGTTTTAAATTGATGAGAACAGAAATATTGTAATAAACGGCCATGTCAATTTAACGAAAAATATTTTTCTGTCTTTCTTCCTTTATCCTTTTAATAAAGTGTGTTTCAGGTACAAACGCACACACACACACACACACACACGCACACACACACACACAGACACACACACACACACAAACCACCAACTCTCTCACACACACACATAAGTTCTTGGTTTCAATTTGCATTCAGTATCAATCCTTCAGTGTGAATCATGGCAGCTCAGCCCTTGCCTCACTCGCTACAATGTATATGGGAATGGAGACACAAAGAACCAAAGAAAACATTCCTGTTTTATACATGTCTTACCCTCCATTGATTCCTCCCATCTATAATTCTCACAAAGGATGGGACCATTAAAATGTCACAGCGACAGGTGGAACTATGAATCACCCTATAGAGTTTTTGGAAAAGTTGCACAGTTCACAGCATTGTTAAAGTGCGGGTGGGCCAAACAAGCTGTACAATTAATCCCACTCATTGGTGGGAAGGATGTAAATTGTGAGCAAATGCAAGTGTAAAAGTATTGTTGAATCACCAGTTCCTACCATAACTTGTAAAATTACGGGTGTAATTATGGGTAAAAACTAAAAAAAGACATCACACTTGCTTAGAGCTACACTAATCCACAGAAATGCAGTACTGATAAACTGAGGTCTAAATCTGATTAATTACTGCATTGCCTGCAAATAATGCCTAGTATCCATTTCCACAATGCATTTAAAACAAGTTGGTTGTATTGCTGGCAACCCATATAGCTAATAGCTAATTGAGTTTGACTGTTTGTATAAGAAACAATGAGACCAATAGGCACTAATTTCACCGACAAGTGCAGTCCCCCTGTTAATATTTCTTTCTTACAGTAAGGAGAACTGCAGTCAATGATAAAAATGACACTATGGCAACTTGTTTTATTACCCAAACAAACACTTCCCATAAGACTTTATGGGCCCAATCACTAATTTTAACTCTTATTAGCTATAACATAATGTTCATTTATAAAACAAATGGTCAGATTTTTAATGAGGGGATAAAGGAGGATCTGCAGCTCCTCTCTGCGACATAAAAGTGATCCCTTTCATATATACATTTTCATTTTTTTTAAGCTACCTTTTAAAAGTTGCCACTTTGCCGCTTTGCTCAGTCTCCAAGCTTTTAATCTGCAGTATATTTTCATGGAATAGACTGCAATGCAGTGAGACACAGTGGGTTTGGTTGGTTACATTATGGATTGAGAAAAGAGAATTTGGACATAGTTGGAGAGAGGTTGGACTGGAGAGACTCACAGCCGTTTTCACAAGCAGTTCTCTTTCCTAATATGTAAGGTCCAAATTGCAATGAAGCCAGGTTCCTTTAAAGAAAAACCTTTTAAATAGTCCCAGATATTTTTTCACTGCATGTAGTGTAATCAACTTGTCGCATTTGGTACAAATATCAAAGTAATGGTCTGTCTTCTATTTTTGAAGAAAAAAATGTTAACTTGATATATTGGTCTAACTTAATTCCCTCTGCAGTTCCCCCACCCCTTAAATGTGAGACAGATCAGCATTTGAGGTCACAATGGTCTGATTAAAACCAGGCAATAATGAAGAGCGCAAGATGAAAGCTAAATGGCCCTGGGTGATGGAGTGAGCCAAACAAACTGCAAAAGATGGTCAACTAACTCAGCACTAATGAAACTTTGCGGCCGTGGTCATTAGGATAAGGAACAATTGAGGTCTGCAGGATTTATGCAAAATGCATAATTTATGATTCATAAACTGTCATACAAATGTGCATAACATACTTCCCAGAGGAGGGGTTTGGTTTTGTCATTTAACTTGTTTTTTGATCAGCTCACTGACTCTCGGTTTGTGTTTGTTCATATTTCTAGTTATTTAAAATTCCCAAGGTGACAAAGCATGCAGTGCAGTGAATTCCAAAGACTTTCTGTTTAAAAGTCTGAGCAGCACAAAAGAAAGCTTATTCTTGTTGTCCAAGCAAACCTTTGTCAATTTTTCAAACAAGATTTCTCTTTCTTAAAAAACACTTTTCATAACCAAATCCCACAGACAGAAATAAAGTCACAATGTCATCAGCTTTCTTAATCTAACCCATATTTTCAAATTTTAGCTCTGCAGTCTTTTAAAAAAGAATTTATTGATATTTAAACAGTTCCTATGATTGAATATTTTATTCATTTACAGTCAATAGACTAATCTGTTTTCAAATCTGTGCAGTTGTGTGCAGTTATTGTTGACATAAAATGGACTAGGCAGTAAATGTGAAAACTCATATCCAGGATAACATGTTTACTGTACACTATGAGTTTTTGAAGGCCCTGCTAACTTTATACAACTTTTGCTGGCAATGTGATGCACAAAGTCTTTGCACCTGTGACTTTATGCCTTTGTTAAGTGGACTCACTGACATAAGGCTCAGCAGTTTACGTTCATAACATATTTTATCAGCAGGTAATTCCTGTTCTGTTGTTAAAAAGTAAAAATAAAGTAACCTTCATGACACTGAAAATGCGGCTAAGGCAGAAATCCTCCGTTTTATCTAAGGCTAACAGTGGAAGCTGTTAGGAAGCCAATGACTTGAAGGCATACAATTTGAACAACCTCAGTGGTTGGTATCCTTGAACTTGGCAAATGATGTGAGTCTGTTTGATTGTGAACAGGCTGAGATAAGAGTTAGAGACTCAATACGATAATGGGGTTAATAAAATTCTATATTATCATCTTTATGCATATTGAATAGCAAGCCGGAGAATGAATTTAGGGTTAGGGTGTATCTAAGCTTACCATCGCAGGGTGAGGGTTGGGGAGGAAGGAGGTTCACAAGTCTGGAAAGAGCTAAGTACAGCCACAGTGCATTTATGACTCAATGTCACTAGGCTTATGTGACCCGTCAGGATGCCTTCTGGATGTTTTCCATGCTGAGCTGAGTTTGAAAGGTTGGGGGTGCCTGTATGACTCAAAGTGAGGCTGCTGTCTGTTCCACCCAGCGTCTTACAATTTTACTTTATTTTCCTTTTATTCTTTTATGAAGCAGATAAAACCACATATACTGTAGTATATTCTGATTAAAAGGGGCCAATACACTCAGTTAAAATGAGGTACGTGGGCCTTTTTCTTTCATGGTTGTTAGTGGAAGAGAGACTATCCACTATTCCATTAGTCAAGGCCTCAAAATCTTCACATTTGTTCCATCTTCCAAACTGCTCTGCATCTGCTTTCCCCTGCATGTCGTTGGCCCAGCTGGCAAACACAGGGGTCACTTCAGGGTCTTATTTCCAGGGATGTGATTCCTCACTGCAGATGAGAATCGCTAAGCCTCTCTCTGGAGGCTGAGACAACACAGAGGAAAGGGCATCGGGAGATTGGAAGGTAATGAGTCTATTAATTAAAAAGGTTTTTCAAAACCCAGCTGCAATCTCAGCCATGGACGCTCACATGCACCCAAGCATAAAACACATTGTCTAAGGTTTACAGAGGCAACGCAGGTGACCAATCCATTCCTGTTCTCCTCCTCCCATGAAGCCTCTGATTGGTGACCAATTAAAATCCGTTTCTGTGTGCAGATTAATAAAATGCACATGGACAAAAGAGGCAGGTGTTCAAATCTACAATGCCCCAATGAAAGACAAATCCCAAATGATAATATCAGTCTATACATGAGTGCCTACTAAGTCTTTGATCTCAGTATAGAAACCAGTGGTGTCCCTTCACCCTTACTGGCAGTATAGTCCCAAAGGTTTGCAGATTTGGCAGAGGTGACCTGTCATCTCCAGTTCCACTCCCATTGTTTAGTGTCTGATCATTGAGCTTCGATTTATCTGTCCGTAATGGAAGATGCATCTTTATGCCTACGTGTCCTTGTGCCTGGCAGTAATAAAGGGATATGCCGTAGACTCTACAGCCATTGATCAGGGCCAAGCCAATCTGACCTTTTTATATCCAGCGACCAAAATTTTTGCAAGGTTGGCTCCACCGATGTTACACACACACTTGCACACAAATACACACTCCATCGATCAGCATGACATACACTCAAGATGACAGATACACTGACTGTAATCAGCACTGAATGTGAAGAAAGACTTTCCAGAGAGCACGCCAATTTATTACTGACTGCAGCTGAGTGATAGACAGATTGACACACTGATGCATGAAGACAGGTGAAAAGATGAAAGAAAAGTTAGGGGGAAGAAAACAAAGATGAGAGGGGTGAAATGGAGACATGTATGCTGGCCCCACAAAGCCAGCAGACAGAGGAGAAAGAAAATGATGCCTGATGGAGGTCAGACAGGAGCATTTCCCCCAATTGGTAGCTTCTATTGGTGGTGTATAGTTACACACTCACAGACACACGCACTTATGCACTCTTCCCCCACAAGGGGACTGAGATTGGATTATTGATTGCATTGAGACAGACAGATCTCAAAGGAAAGCAGAGGTCTCTTAGAGAAGGACCTCTTGGGCAATAGTCACTGCTAACAGGAAAACAATAGGTGACCTTAACTCAGGAATGATCAAATCAGCACCCACCTCTTTTGGTGTTATATACACACACACACAAAAGGAAAAAGTTAGAAATACAGATCTCATTTTTCTTGGCCTCTGCTTAAAGATTGTATACTTATAATGAAATGGGTCTATATCAGCAACCATAAAATCTATTTCAATACTTCTGGTGTTGAAGTAAAGGGAAAACTTGTAAGATTGGTGATGTGTACATGAGAATATGTGTTACTGCTGAAGATGACACATAGCAGAAATGTATAAAGTTTCATTCAGAAAAATCTGTTGACACCCATTGTGATATTTGGGTTGGCCAAGCGGGAAGGATTTCAACTTGTAAACCATTTTTAGTACCAGTACACCTGTCTGCCTCCCAAAACCGAAAGCAGCTGGATGCGATCTACTGCAGGTAAAACACTGACTATGCTGGATAAGCACCACATACAAATTTACTTCAAAGAGACCATGCCCCCCACATGGTATAACTTCAGGCCATCAAGTTATGAGGACTGTTCACCCATATCGTGTAACGCGCATGAAAAAAAAAAGAGCAGAAGCAGATACATTCTCCTTAACCCAGACTACAGCTTAGACCTGCAGACTAACCTCAGTGATCCATAACCAATTGGCTAGGATTTGAGATTTGAGTTCTGAGAACAATAAGATGAACATATGAACTGCCCTTGAGGAGAAACTTGGACTTTGCCAGAAGAAAACAATTCAGTTATAGTATCAAGAGTTTAACGCGCTACATTCTGTAAAAAGACCACATTTGTATTCAGATGTTTCTTTCAAAATGAGGATTACAACTCACATTAAAGTGCATATTACTCATTATAAACGGAGACATTCCATGACCATAGTAATGAGTAGTGTGAAGCTAAGATACCCTGCCAACAGGCGGTCTCTATTTGGACATTTCAAGGTGAGTTAGACCTCTGACCTTTGCCGCTTTCCCATGATGGGGCCCAACAGCTCCTCTAAGATCTTGTCTGCAAAAACCTCATCTCCTGCTCTTATGGAATAAAATTAGGCAGGAAGGACTGTGTTTATTTACAAATTTTAGATCTATGTGCTTCTGATACAATGCTAACCTATGCTAATTCATTGAAATGACATTATACTGACTAACTTTGGCAGGTTAAGCTGATAAGCTTGTGAATTATTCAGTCATTTACTACAGACACACCAACATAGAAATGACTTTGGAAATAGGCTCATCTTCTATAGTTTAAAGTTTAGATATACTTTATAATACTAACCTTACAACATAGAAACACAATTTCCAAAAAACATAAAACAATGTTTTTGAATGCACAAAGACACAAAATATCAGTATCTGATGACAATGGTGTGATGTGAGAAAAATACAAGTTACCTTAACTGTTTTTTTTTACATATCTTTGATTGTGTAATGCTCTGTGTGTCACACAGTCACGTTTTCCAAATGCTGCTGCTCTCAGCAAAAGCAACTAATTTTTTATCAATAAAATAGGCAGAATACCAGGTTTGTGTTAATAGGGTTCTGTAAACCTTCAATCAGAACCTGTAGCAAATACTGTAGTTTTTTGGATTCATCAGCGCTCGACATTTGACAG
>JAVQJG010230941.1:0-11300 GCA_036024015.1 Craterocephalus amniculus | reverse complement strand
TTTTCCAGATCAGTAATAATCATTACAGTGCACCAAGGACATAAATAAACTGCTTTATGATCAAATATTTGCTGAAAAGGAATTTGAGGTGAGGATTGTGTCTTTCTGGCAAATAATGTAATTCTGTTTAGAAACAAAAGTTAAAAAAAAAAAAAGTTGCACATACAAAGAAGGAAGCAGACAAGCTTCCCAAAGCTTCCACTGATATTATACATTGACATTTGTGCTGATCGCATTGGGCCCATTTTGTTGAATCTGCTTTATTAGACGAATGCTGTTTTTTTTTTCCTGCGTTGCTATTAATTTGTGTTTCTGTGGGTGTGCAGCACGAGAACAGAGAGATGTGGTTAACCCATTGTGAAGTTAGCTGTCATCATTAAGATTCTGCAGATAACAGGCATGCGGATTTCTACTGCTCAGCATTATAGGATCCCAGACATCAAAGGCAGGTTTTTATTCTACAGTGTCTGCGGCACAGTGAAGGGAGAAAAAAAAGAAAAAAACAGGTAAGGAGATATGAAGTGAGGAAAATAAAGGAGAACTCGGGAAAGAGAGGAAAGCACAGTGAGTGCGCTGCAGTCAGGTGACACATTGCTTTATAATGTGTTTGATGACACAGAGGGTCCCACCTCCATAGTTAATTGGCGTCCACTCTGATTAATTGGTGCAACCCTTAATAACACCACCGCTGGCTGCAGGTTGGTTCATGTTGAAGATCAAGTTCATTTCTCAATGTGGCTATTAAAGCACGGGTGTGCTTAGCTAAAAAACTATCTACTCTTATTGCTCTATATGCATGAAAAAACATTTTTTCCTTTCACTTTTTTCCGTAAGAACATTTTCAGCTTATTCTGCCTTGCCCCTCCTTTCATATCAAATCAGTATCAAAGTGCTGCCAATAATATTTGGCTTTTGTGCAAATGTTTTAATGCTATTTTCACTTCTATTACACGGATATTACAATGAAGTTCCCCTAAATTCCGATTACTTTCTCTTTCAGCATGGTGCTATTATGCTTGTGCCATTACATCAGAGTGAGCTGTTCTACAGTGAGTGTATTGAATGTACAAGAGCGAAAAATATGCTGTTCTCCAGTATTGTGCTGGATTACAGAATCAAGGTCGACTCACAAGACACAGAGCAGCATTATCCCTTAATCCTGTGTTTTGGTTTCAAATAGCCTTTTTACACCTAATCTTCACAAGTAAAATGACAAACATGAATACTGAGGTAGGTATTTAAACGTGCATTAACTGCACTGTTAAGGTCAAAGGCTTATGCTGACTTAAAGTGGCTCTATATATTTTGTGAAAGAACAGACAATCAGGCGTTATATTTTTGTGGCTGCATTACAGAGGACTTGGGAGTCTTGTGATGAAATTCCCTCAGGCGGTTTCAGAATGAGTCCAAGAACTTTTTATCCAAACTATGACTCTTAACTTTTTTTGTTTTTCAACTCTTTAGTTACTTTGTAGTTGCTATTTTGAATAAATATAACTACACCTCCGCTTAATTTTACATTACCTCTCACCAAGTTTAGTTTGGCCCGCTGCACTTGAGCACTCGGAGGACAAACTCCTCTGAGTCAACAGATAATATGAGGCAAACGCTTACATGGCCAAGGTGGCGTCTCCCCTTGACCAAGCTGTTCTCAGCATGTCCGTCAGGCTCAGCTGTGGCAGAGCTGGAGGAAACTTAAAGGTGCTGTGAAAGACTAAAAGTGGGCCAGCCACTGCTGCCTCCTGTTGACCTACCTTGTTCGGAGGGTCCAGGTACAGACTGATGACAGGACTCCTCCTCAGCGGACCACATTACTAATGTGTGAGGGTGCAAGAGGAACACATCCAGTGATGAATCACTCCCCTGCACCCATGGCATCCTCATAAGTCAACGGTAAAAGTGTTTGAGAGCGCGCTCAGTAAAGAGATCCTTCGTCCCGTCCACCTCAGAGGAACTCCATCCAGGCCTGGTGGAGGAGGGAAAGGGTGGGGGGGGGGGGGGGGGGCTAAGTGGTGCACATCATGCAAACCCTGAAGATCTCCCTCAATCTTGAGGAAAACATTAGCCTCTTTGGTGGGTCATTTTTTTTCCTTTGTCTTTTTTTTTCAAGCCCAGACAACTTAGGCCAAGTAACTTTTGTGCTTAAACAGAGCTAATAAATGAAGGGGTTGATCAGGAATTCCTCAATGGACCGACTACTTTACCTGAAGTCACAGAGAGAATGTTAAATATGTGTTAGTTTAAGCTCAAACTGTTTTCTTCTGAGGGTTCCCCACACCGAGCAGTCACCGGAACAAAAACTCCCTCATTATTCACTTTGGAGTTTTTAGAGTTTAGAGAATTGTGAAACTGCTAAGGCCAAAACCAGAAAGAAAAAAAACATTTTTTTTTTAGAAAGAAACTTCTTTGATGCAAATCTGCATGTTTCTCTGTTGTTTTCCTTCCTTCTAGCCTTAAGCCAGAAGGTTAAACTATTTTAGTTTACACGTATACCTCCCCCCCAGAGCTGATGTCAGGCTATACGGGTTGATGCTGGGGGAGTGTGTAACTTTGACGCCAGGTGATACATCACACACACCAGGGGGTCTCCCTGGTATGCTCCTCAATAATGAAGTTCATTCGTTAACTTCTCCCTCAAAGGCCAAGTTCCCCTGCTGCCCTTTTCAAAAGCCATTGCAACTCTTACCAGAGTCACCCTACTAACAAAAAAAAAAAGACACATCATCATGCTTTTGCCCCTGACAGGCTCTGTGGTTGCCTTTGCAGAGCATGAAGAATAAGCAGGTCCATTACCAATCCCTCATGCCTGGTTATAGCCATAATTATCACAGGGAAAATGACCTGCTCTGTTTGGTTTGCTATACAGGGGCTGCGCCTTCCTAATCACCTCTTCCTTCCCTCCTATCGTCCTCATGGCATGGAGATGGAGCTGGTTTTTTTGGGGGAGCCTTGCCAGTTCATTAGAATTCACAGGGTTCCACCTCCCTGCCTAGCCAAGCTAAGCCTCTCACACAGGCTGCCATGCCTGCGATAATCTCCTCTCCTCGTTCCCGTTCGCTCCTTCTCTCTCTATCCGCCTATCCCTTTCCTTTCTGTCCCCAAGGGCAGCTTCACACAAAAGAGATGCAGTGCAATTCATTGTTAAATCTGATTTCTATTAATCTATTGAAAAAAAAAGTTCCGTGAGATGTACTATAAGATGGTACTGGAGCAGTGCCAATGAGTGCTTTATAACACTGCCTTTACATCTGATAAATAGTATTTTTTTTTCCCCTCTATCACTTCAAGGATAGTCTTTATTCAGTAACTTTGTGTATGAGATGCAGATTTTTTATTTTTTTATTTTTCGAGGCAGCATCCAGTTCCACTGGGCAGATTATAAACCCTTTTGTTGTTGCTAGATTTGCCCAGAAACAGGAATCAGCAGCAACTGAACTGCCACAAAGCATTATTGTGTTAAAAAAGAAAAACAGTATATGATCACCACCTCACTCATGGCATCAAGAGACCTCATAGGCTCATGGTCACACTGCCAGGACTTTGTAGCAGTGGAGACATGAGTTCTTGTCTTACTTTGTCTTTGTGTTTGTCATGACAAAAACACAAGTGAGCTGAAAATACCAGAGGCTTGCGTTTTTACATTTGCCTCAAAAATATATTTAAATCCAGGTCTATAAATAGCCATGGCTGTAAAACAAAAGGCTACAGCCTTGTCAACCATTCACTCTTAGTACTGTTTTGTTGATTCTGATTACATGACAGTTGACAGGTGTGCACTTCACCTGTGTAGGAATGATGTGCTTTCATATCGCTTCCTTTTGACCCTACAATTCTATAAATACTGTGTTTGTGTGTATGTGTGTTTAGTGACAGGGAAATAGAGAGTAGAGATTATCTGGCCCCGGGGCTGCTGTGCATATAAAGGATGAAGGGCAGTGTATATAGCCATTAATCTGTTGCCTGTATACAAGTACGGAAATTGTTAAAGTTCTTTTTGCTTTTTTACACGTTGCAATGCTTCATAGAAAATCCATCAGTCATAATGAGTTAACAGCAGTTTGTGTAGCTACACAATACTGGCACAGCAGTGGTGTGCAGAATGTTATTTTAAAATTTCCTGTTTTTACTTAAGCAAGTCTTTAAATGCAATCCACTGCAGTCCTCTGGACAGAGTCCAGAAGTGTCCTTTATTTTCAATGAAATAGATATTTCCTTTGTTGTCTGTGTGATTTATTGAAGTCTTCCCACAAGTGGAAGCCCCCAGGAAACTGCCTGAAATGGCCCCAAATTGGTTTATGATTGTGTAGTGTGGGTCGCCGTTATAGTTCTGATATTATACCCTCCACTGCTTGGCATCTATTTTAAATTGATCTGTATTGTTTTCATGGAGTGCCTGTTGGAGCTTGTTAATTCTGCCGCTGCTTCGGGCTGGTGGCACAGCTCCCAACACTCAGGTGGCTCCATGGCGGAGTCTCAGTTCACTAAAACAACGCCTACACAGACTACAGGTCCTCTATATTAGTCCAGGGCTTTAGGAGTTAATGTGGATCGGCCGCTCGGTGAGACTGTGTATAGAATGGCTACTGACAGACTGCTAATGAGGTCATTATCGGGTCTCATCCTCTCTTCTCCTCCAGGAGCACCAGTAGATGTTCACTACACATCTCAATTGAATTTCATTCCACAAGGCCTGTTTACAGTAAATACATTTATATGAATTAATCCATGAGGAGTGCGAGACACATGACTGCGAATCTAAAAGCGGATTTAGTGTTTTGTGCCTGTTTCAGCTCAGTTTCTGCATTGATTGAAATGCCAGAACTTTATCATCCCTTTTTCTTTTGTTATTTTGTACTCAGGACAGGGGTATGAAGGATTTATCAACTAAAAAAAATCTTTTAATGAATTTACGTCACTGCATGAGTACTCACAGGCACATGTGACCATTAGTACCGTTGTGGCTGAATCAATGTGCCAGTGAACATGCATCAGCAGCGTATTGGCATGCTGTCACTTGTAATGTGGAGCCATCAAGCCACAGTGTGATCAAGGGCTAATGAAGCAGTTTTGCTGGAGATATTTGTCCTTAGGGAGAATGTGGATTTTAAATACAATTATACACCCTGGGTGGAACCGTATATGTTGTGTGGCTGAGAAGACCGACCAGAAAGAGCCAATTTTTTATTGTGGTTATGCTCACTGTAGCTTGGACACAGGGGCATTTTTTATACTATAAATATATCAACCCATATTTATTTTTAATGTGACATTCTTTATGCTTTTCCCTTTTTGTTTTTGTAGAAATAATCTCCTGTTATTAACCTGTGGAGCACCAGCTCAGAAGCTCTGCTCACACACAGCACAGTAGATAAATGCTGTAGGAAACATGGCGCACTCCTCCTGATGCTCAGATTACTGTATTGGCGTTATCCTCTTCTCAGATGTTCTCCGATAACAGATAGAGCTCATGCTATCCTCTTTTTTTTCTGTCTGCTTTCCCTTCTTTAACCAAACCTCACTTTAAAGCCACAGTGTCCTGAGCCATGCTCGGCAGAAAGACTGATACAGCAGCCAGTTTCAAAGAGGCAACCGCAAATAGTGGCAGTTGAGTGTGTTCCTGCGTGGGCCTTGGCCTTGACTCATCTGGTGAACTTTGAAGTTCTTGTGAGGAGACGCAGACATCAAAATGAGCCCAGCTGCACTGTCTCTTACATCATATTGTTTTGAATAGCTCGCCTACTGTGGCCCGTCTACATGTCGTTCTTATCCCAGGCATGCTCCATTTGATTCTATCAGTCTCCGAATGATATTTTGTTCATTACAGCAGTGTGCAATAGTGTTGACACAACCTGAGTTAATGTGTTTAGTTATTCTAATGGATCTTAGAGGTCCTAATGAAACATTGTCATGGGAAGATTTATGCTGCAAGCTGCTGAGTACTCATTTCCATATTTCATGTTGTTAGAAGTACCTTTATTTAATTATTAGAACACAAGAGACGACACAAAATGAATATAGATATTAAGAGTATAACATAGGAATAGATAATCAGACTATCTGCAGTAGTTATTTGTTCATTTGAGACTCCAGAGGGCAATTTCATTCTTAGTTATTGTTTATTATTGTTATCCTTAATGAAAAACCCATGTAATAATTAAATCTATATTAAATCTATATAAAATAATCTATATTTTCTCATTGGAGAGCAACATGTTGATGCTTTTTCATTTGTTTCCACCTTTTATTAAAAATGAACATTTTTCCTCACACCAAAGTATTATCTGAACCTTTTTAACACCTTTTTTTCAGGTTTAGCGGCACAGGTAAGACTGTGAGTGGTGCTTATTTGTGCATGTAGACTGTGTCGTGTTAGGTCATTTTGTGATACTGTATTTATTTCTTCAGATAGCTCTAAAAAAATGAGATCCAACATCTCAAGGGGCTATCCTTTCAATAAATTCAAATTCTTGCCATGTGGAAGAGTCATAATTCTGGGAAAGAGATGGAGCCTCGAAGTAGAGTTATTAAATTCAGGCAACTGCAGAGAATGTGAAATGAGCCGCCGAAATTCAGATTTGCAAATTTGAAATATTTATGGTGTTGGAAAAAACATTTTCTTTGGTTTGATTTTTATTTTATTTTATTTCTTGTATGAAATATTGCAGTGTCTGAAACCAAAGCTGTGTGATGTTTGTCTTGAGACAAGATGATATGAGCTCCAGCTTATTCATGGAAATGCCAAATGGTTATTGGCCAAGGCTGGATTGCACTAAAACCAGAATATTGTATCAGAGAGAGGCAGCTGGTTTGGAGTCAGAAGAGATTATCATATGAGAGAGGATGAGTGAGGAGAGGGGGAGGAGAGAGCAGCAGAGGCTGGAATGGAAAGCAGGGGGCGAGAGTGAGGGGCACAGGAGGAGGAGGAGACGGAGAAGCGATAGCAAGGAACTCATCGCCCGGTCGCTGTGGGGCGGAGGGGATCATCCGAACACTTCCGTCACTATCTCCTCTTCCTCACCTGTCAGACAGAGTGTGTATGTGAGAGAGAGGGGCGTGTAGGACCTCTGAGAGGTCAGAGGAAGATGCTGTGGCTCCACTTGTCTTCTCCCTGCGAAGGGCCCACCGCTGCTTGCAGACATCTGGCCCCACACTGATCACTCATCTCCACAGACAGGGAGGAGGTGCGCTCCTATCTTTGAGCCACAGGAGAAAAAAAGGGAAAGAAAATCACATATCCTCTTATATCCATCAACTCTGCTTATTTATTTTTCATCACTTCTGTTGTTTTCACTGCATTCACTTCACCTCTCTCTTTGTCCCCTCTTTGACTCTTTTCTCTTCTTTTAAAAAACAAAAGAAGAAGAAGAGCGGGGTTGCAGAACAAGAATGTGGCATGAACGATGCCTGACTTTATCTTTGCAATAATAAAAAAAAAAAGATAAGCCAAGGGAGATAGTTGGAGTGTGCTGTGTCTAGCAAGCCGGTACACAAGACTGCAATCAGTGGGAAGACGGCCAGCTTCCCTGCCTGAGCTCTCAGCGCCCCTACTGGCTGCACGCTGTGCCAATCAAAGGCCGGTGGGTGGGGAGCAGTCAGAGATGAACACTGATGTCACAGTCACATGGATTCTGGTGTGGTCATGCTCGAAGGCTGAGAGACAGAGCTGTGCTGGCCAGCTGCTGCTGAGACAGCAGTGGAGGGCTTTGCGCTGGTGATAGTTCTTCTCTTATGGACTCGAAGCTTAATGATGTATTTTGTGATTTCAGCTATGAAAGGTAAGAGCAATAAAACAAAATGCATGCTGATCTTACTGCCGGAGTAACAAGTCGGGGGAAGTGCGCCTCCGCTATTCATAGTCAGCCAACTCTTTGCATTTCATTTGCAAGGCATGAGTGTGACAGACGAGGTAGGGAGAACTACAACAACACAGGGCTGCTGATTGTGTCCGAGTCAGTTGACAGATTTCTACTATTTCTTTTCGCACATGGACATGAGCAGGAAAAAGAAACTTTAAAAAAATATAGGCCTATTTGTATATATTTGAATATTTTTTAAATTAATATTTTAAGATTCAAAAGGTTCTTGTTTTGATTTTAATATTTGCAGCGTGTTTTCTCACTGCTACTGTTGTGTGGGGGGCTGTGTAAACCGCAGTAAGTGTAATCTGTACGTCTCTGACTTTCCGAGCTTCCGAAAAGAAGTTTGTTTGTTTGTTTGTTTTTCTCCCGTCTTCTCTTTTCCCTCCCCCCGTAATTTTGGGGTAGCGCGCGGGGGTACGGCGGGGCTCCGTTCTGCCCGGCTCTTAATGCGGTTGTTCCAGCTCAGAGGACGTGTCTGTGCCGCGGGAAGATGTGTGTGTGTGTGTGTGGCAGTGCTGAACTTGGGTCGCAGACCGGCGACAAGGCGCGAATGGCAGACTGTGATTCTCTTGAGTTGATGCCGCCGCTTGTATGTGTGCGTGTTTCTGCGTGTGCGTGCGTGTGTTGTGCTCCACTGACCTATTTTTTGGGGTAGTCGGGGTATACATGTGTGGCCATGAGAGCACGATGTGTCCTCCCAGTCGCTCTGATGTTGATCTAGCCTATGCCTAATCCCAGCTCTTCCACCCCCTCCATCATACACATGTGCGCGCACACACACACGCACAAACACATATCCGTGCAGACAGAAATGAAAAGTGCAGCCAGACATGCACCGCAGCACACACTTCTTTCATGCATGCTTGCACACGCACATGCATTTAATCGTGCTTTTCACACTTGTGAATGCATTCTTCCACGATGAAGGATCTGAACATCACTCCAGCATATGTGCTCACATGTGCACACACGATGCAACCAAATCGCATTCAAAAACAACGAGGAGGCACACAGCTGTCACTCCCTGTTGCATGGAAAATATATCTAATAATAATTTGATTTGACACGTGCAGCTTTTGTCTCTACCCTCCTGTCAAAAAATAAACGTAATTTTTGTCTATTTATTCCCATTCAAAGGCAGCAAGGATTTTTATACCGTTATTACAAGCAAATAAACTTATTGTCTATACATAAAATTGGAAAGCTACATTAGGAAAATTATATTTGAAGGAAAACAGAATATAAGCCGTCTTGATTTAATTTTGAGTGTCTGTATTAACTGGTATCTCGAAGCTGTTAAAAAGCCTTGGATGGTGTGAAACTGGCAACTCTGACCAGTGTTAATTTCTCTGTTTCTCTTTTCTTTTGTATTAATGATAGACTGTGAGGATTCATTTATGAAATGAGGCTTTCAGTCATTTGTGATTAGTCTGACGAGAGAAATTGAAAATGAGACAAATTTATGTTCAGTGAGCCACATTTAAAACGACCTTTTTGACCCACTGTCCTTTTATGTGCCATTTATTATGAGAGGACTCACTTTATCTTCCGTTTGTGGAAGAAAGGTTGCTCGTGCTGTGCAGAATTTCTTAAAAAGTGCAGCGTAGGAGTGTGAACGTTTCAGTTTTTATTTCTTCCTTGCTATTGCCTGTTGTCGGAGAGCAAATTTTTAATTCCAAGTAAATTAGACATAGACTTTTTAACAGAAGTGAACCACGTTCCCGATTTTCTGTATTCAACGTCAGTGGTTATCGATAAGTTAATATAACTCTGCCGGTCTGTTTGGCAGTTTTTAATGTCTCCTTTTAGCCCTGTTTTTCCCCAGACTGGTACTTTCAGTTTGACAGGGGTCACTGGTGTCACGCCGGGATACTATGACGGTGTCAGAAATGAAATTAAAATGTGAACAAGCAGCATAATTGGAAACTAATTCAAATGGCAGCAGCAATTTCTTCCAGAAAATGGCCAGCGAATTAAATGAACTACACAATGACTTGCTGCCTTGGCAGACACTCACTTATTATGTTAATATCGCCACCCGTTCCTACTGTATGGGCCCATTTTTGCTTCTTTTTTTTTTCAAAGATTGTTTTCATCCTCTAAATAATGCTAATATATTATAATAAACATCATACGTGTCTCTGTGGCTTTGTCTCTACTCTGCACCCCTGTCTACCCTCCTCTCCCTCTCAATTCAGCCTCTCTACCACACCACTGCCTCTCAAGTACCTAATTACCTGTAATGGAAACATCCCTCTCATTACCCCATGCAAATTAGCCAGCCTACTCAGCACAATTAAGATGAAAATTCCAATTACATCATTAAAGAAAGTTGTTTGATGTGTGGATAGAAAAGGTAAAAAAGTGCTTCTTATCCAGAGTATATATAATTAACCCTTGAATAAGAGCATTTTTTGTGGCAACAAAATCATTGAACACAAGGCCCAATAAGCCACTAAAAGTGCATGTAGACAACACATAGATATATGATTTACCATGAGTGTGTACTAGACTGTAAAAAAATATTCTGGGGCCCTAGAGAAGGTAAAGCCAAATATCTTGTGAAAGGCACTGTAAGGCTATGTTAACAAGGCTGTAAATATTTGCTGTAGATTTGGCACTCTTTGTCTCTTTCTATCAGTGGCCGATTGAAGCGCTCACTACGAGTGCTGCAGGCTCTCGCACATTAAAGCAGAGGTTAACAAGATTGGCTATTATCCAGTTAGGGACTGAGGACTTGAAGAGCCAAAGGAGGAACAAAAAAAAAACTGCTGCAGATCACATTAAAGACAAATATAGCCCAAATCATCTGCAAAGGATTTGAAATAAAGATACCCCATTTACAAAGAAGGAATATTTTAAGATGGTTTCATTTCTGGTGGAAGAAATGTGCCTTTCCAGTACCAGTAGTGCATATGCAGGCATAAAGGCGATCTCGAGCCCCACTAACAAATGCAGCTCCGGTGATTTTGTCATCTTCTTGACTGGTTGAGGAAGTGAAATTTTGTCCCCGCAGGTTATTAAAGAGTGTGAGGTGTGCCAGACTGTGCTGTGCACACAGAGAAAAAAAAAACATTCTGGCTGCCTGACTGTGTGTAGAGGAGCTGCTTAATGAGATATTGACTGCCCATTGAGAGCATGGATTTTTGATTTGGCTGCATGAAAGTTGGGAAGAGAGTGAGGACGACTCCAGAGAGAAGAGAACCCTAATGATGAAAAATTATTCCTGAAACTGATTTTATTTATTATCTAAGGATTGAATGATATTTCATATTTCTAATATTTAGGGATTTTTTTCACAGATTATTGTAGTTATTCTTTTGAAAAAGATTATAAACATCAGAGAACTCTATAATTAAATCACATAATAAGCAATTATTATCATGACTCAAATAATATCCTTGTATAAAAGACTAAATAGAAATAAAAAGTAGCAACAAA
>JAVQJG010230930.1:0-16598 GCA_036024015.1 Craterocephalus amniculus | reverse complement strand
TATGCGTGTATGTGTGTGTATGTATGTATTCATTATCAGACTGTGTCCTTGAAATTTTCCGTCCTAGAAGATTGTCTCACATGCTGCACTGTGTTGTGTTAACTATTACTGAGAGCACTTCGTTTGACGGCTTGAAATTGATTTGAATAAAAAGGCTAAGAGGGAGAGAAAATAAGGAGGTGTCCGTTAGATGCGGAGACAAAAAGGGACAGAGAAGCGCAGCTAAGGAGAGAGGGCAGCCTGAGCCTGTTTTGCATGCACGGGGGCTTCTGTAGGAGAAGGAGTTGACAGGGCGCCGCAGTGCTGCCTCCAGCCCTCAGACAACAGCTGCTCAGAATGAGGAGACATCCTGAGGGTGCTGCGACATGTCTTGCTCTTTCTCCATCTCACTTTTCACCTGTCTGCCTCTTCCTTTCTGAAAACAGACACATGCTAGACACATGTGCGGCACACCGCCTCAGCTACATTCTCACACATCCTTCTCAATGACGCACGTGCACGGGCTGTGAGATTCAAAAGAAAGTGGCAGGCTGTGTGCGCTTGAATAAACACTCAAAATAAACTAGGTATGTATGAATTTTAATGTGATCTGCGATTTCTTCTGTTTACTTGGAAATGTGTTTATGAGGATCAATGATCAACTGTTTAATCAGTATGAAAAGGCTCCTCTTCAGTTGTTTGCCACCGCCGGTGACGAATATTCAAGTTGACAAGCTTTTGTTTGGGCATCAAAAACCTTTTTTTTTTTTCTTAGTTGCAATTGTCCCATACAATTACATGTAAAGTTTGTGAGAGAACTGCTGATCATTTTTCTCCTGCAAACAAACCAATTTCTGATTTCATGCGCACTGCGTAGTTTTATTTGTGCTGTTAACTTCAGAGGTGACCCATTATAAAAATCAAAACATCTAAAATTGGTGAGTGGGGTGCTGACAATACAGTGAAAGATGATAATGTATCATTTAGGATTTTAGTGCTGTACAGAATGCGTACAAAAGAATAAAACAACAATAAAGCAAAGAATTAATCTTCAAATTACATGTTCGAAATAGTGTATTAAGAATCATTATTAGGTCTTCAAATGCAATTTCTTTAGTACAGAACAGTACAGTTCTACAGTACAGAAAAAGCGCCAAACAAAACTTGAAAAAAGCAATTAAAATGTTTTATCTTGAAATTATTTATGATTATGTACATTATTTGGGTGTCTGAAGACTTTTTCCATGTTTTTTTTACGTTATAGGCCATCACAGATTTTTTAAAAATATATCTTTTATGTGTATAGCAGTAATGAAGCATAAAAGTATCTGTATTGATGCATTATTTCTCCTTCAGCATGATAATTAAATTTCAGAGTGCTCAGAATTAAGTTTTGGAAGTGATAGCATCCTGCGACGATCAGATGGCCTCTTTAGCTTGCCCTCACTTTGTCAATACAGAAGAGGACTGAGGATTGCAGAGGCATGGACAGGACATGCTCCCATCACCAGACAGAAAGAAATCAATTTCAGCGCACAAGCAGTTTTGAGGTAAACAAGGATGAAGCTAAGTTACAGTGCACAATTGTATAAGCTGGTGGAAATCTGTCCAAGTTTGTCAGTATTTTTGAACATAAGTCTGTGGGAAAGACTTTCTGAAAGGAAATCCCAAATGATATTTCTTTGGAACATTAAAAGTCATCTACAGCAACAAATTTAAGTTGATAAACCCTCATCTTTCTCAGGCCAGATGGGAGATACAATCCTATCATTATCTGTTATGACTTCCCGGTTGGTCATGCCTGGAGACACCTCCACAGAGAATCTGGCATTTACATTATTTCCCTGAACTTGTCTGTCTGTGTGCGCCCTTCCTTCCAGTGCAATGAGTTGTGGTTCAATGCCAATGGTTTTTCAGAATCACTTAGATCTTTTTAACATAGAGGAAGAGCAGCCAGCCAGTGTCTGAAAACTCATTACATTGGCTTGTATCTGCAATCTTTTTCTTTCTATCATTATTCAAAGCTTGTGAAGTGAGGATTTGAATGAAAAAAGACAGATAAATTGAGTTTTCCTCTATAGCTTAGCTCTTTTGTCACCTCCTCATTCTTACGGTGTACAAAGCCTGGTAGTCTCTGCCCCCAACAGATCATCAATCTCACAGTCCTTTATACCGTAACTCTGCAGCACTTCACCTGAACTCTTCAATTTGTTGCAGCTAATCCCTCCCCATCACAAAGAAGAAAGCCATCTTTCAAGCATCATGGCACTCCGCTGATCACTTCGAGTCATTTTTCAATGAAACCAAAAGAAGAGCTTCCTCAAAAAATACAAACCTAGTAAACAGGTAATAACCTCACTCCAATCAAATTTGATGGCAGCATCTCAGAAAAGTTGGCCAGTATGGCTTATCCACTCTTTTTCAATTACCATCCTTAAACCGCAGAAAACAGGTTTGGATCGCATGCTGCTGACATGGTTTAGTGGTATTTTAGCCTTTAAGAATGCATTTATTATGCACTTCAACTCCAGCTTCACAGTGAGGATTGTGGGTTTTATTTTACATCTGAAAAGCACTGGAAAAAAACATGTTTACACCTGTACTTGAGCAGGCCTCATTACAGTCTCACCTCGTGCAACGTAGGTTCGCAGACAATCTGCTTCTCATAAGGAACAACAATCAAGCAAATTAAGGTAGTAAGTGAAAATACTGATCAAAACTGCTTCATTAGGAGCTGCAGATATTGAGGATTCAGGTTGATCGTTTTGAACTTTTCTGTTCATAATTTCTAGACTAGAAATAAAATAGATCTGTTTACACTTTACATAGAGCCATATGTTTAAAATCATGGTTTCATTTTAAATGAAAAAATAAATGAGTCATGGTCCCAAAGATCCTCAAGACAAAGTTTAGTTATTGAATTACAGGTGAGCAAACAAGGCATCCATCTGAATAACTGAGATAGCTTTTTACATTTTCCGGTTTTCTCCATAGGTACAGTGTGCGTTATGCATACATTTCAATATCAAAAGCCAGGACAGCTGCTCAGAAGCTGAAAAGAGAGAATACTGAGTACATGTGGGACGTCAGAGTGGCAGTAGATGGTATACTGCAGATGAATATGTGATGATTGGATTCAGCAGAAACCTGTGATTACAAATTACTGTCGACCCATTTGGGCCACCTTCTGCCTCCTCTGCCTTGAGTTCATTACTGACTATGAATGAGACAAAGTTATGGAAAGAGGTAACTGCAAAGCAGATTGTTTTTACTTAATTCTACAACAGGTGAGCAGTACTGGACTGTAGTCTCTGTTACTAGTTTTTATAATTAACAGGATGTGATGAACTTTATGATGCCCCACTTAACCTTGAGTCTCTTTCTTTTACGGTTGCCTTTTTGTTTGCTTTTTGTAAGTAAACAAACAGAAAATGACCTTTTTGCTGCATTTTATCAACAAGAAAAATGTAATCTGAACCTAAAGAATAAAAGAGAATTGGCTTAAATGAACTTTTTAGTGGAATAGGAAACAGTTATGTATTTTTTACTTATGCTATGCACACTCTGGCTCAGTTAAATTGGTAGAAATGCCAGTGTTGATTCTTCCCTGCATTATTCAGATTTTAAAAGGTCATCACACGGGCCAGAACGCGCAACATTAGATGGAGAGAAATAAAGTCTGGCTTTCTTAGCTACACTGTTTTGATTGTTTTTAGAAAATAATTTCCTTCATACATATGCTGCATGTGTTCATAGTCTCCAGTAGAAAATTCTTATGCTGATTTGCCAAACATGTCCAATGATGTGCACAGTTTTAAAGAGTCGATATCATGCTGTCACAAGCCTAGGAATGTATTGAATTTGCTTACATGGTTTGAGATCCCAATTGCACTGTTTTTCCTCATATTTTTTATTGCAGCTTTTCCTTTCACCTACTGATCGGACAGCTCAGTTTTGTCCTTTGGTTGTCCTGTTCAGGTCCACTTCTGTCAAGCTTATTCTGCTCTGATTGGTCATAAAAATAAAAGTGACCAGAGCTTTTGATTTTTTTTCTTTTTTTATTGTCATATAGATTTTATTTTTCTCCCACTTGGCTGGCCTTGTGAAATTATATGTGGTGATATAGACATTAACCCTTTCATGCAGGAATTATTAAGAAACAGTGCCACATGGTTTTTGCATACAATAGTTTACTTTCATAGACATAAAGACGGATGCTTTTTTAAAATTTCTTAATCATATTTTACATGTTATTTATTTGATACATTTTTATATTTTATTCAAATCATCAATTAAATATTCCTCTTCGTATTTCTATAATATTTCTATTTTATAAGAAATATAAATGTGTCAATCTTTTCCTATTAATTACAAATGAATATTTGGTTATTACAATGTATGAATGTACATATATAAATATTCATTCTACAGGAGCTGACTATGTATTGCACGACTCGCTGATGTCGCCTGAAGCAGCAAAATTACAAATTTTCCATCCCCACCCATGAATATACTAGAAAGCAACTGCCAAATGGGTGTCCATGGTAGTGGACACTATGCATGAAAGGGTTAAAAACCTTTATTTTCTTTTTCAAAAGACAAATATCATAAACAATGAAAGAACTCTACAGCACTACTTCCAACAATTTGAGATGCAAATTAAATGGTTTAAAAAAAGTAAGTTAAGTCAGTAAACACAAAACATATCAGACTGCAATAATTGTTTCTCTTTTATCAAAACACAATTCTATCTATATCACAGAACACTTCCATCTAAAGAGAGAACCAAGCAAAAAGTGATCATTATTACTGTAATTTATTCAAGTTTCAGTTCAAACGGATGTGACCCAAAGTATATTTTATATCTTGTTCCTGCACCACTGACGCTTGTGGGGCTTCCTGAAGGCAGTAATGGGGATCAAAAGGGCTTTGCCATCAAGGGACTTTCAGCGGGTTTCATCCTCATCTTCCTGTTGCCCTTTTTCTGTTGTTGCTGCACCGGGGACAGGAAGCGATACACAGAGAGAGATGCTTTGTAGTTTGAAAGGGACACTGGTTATCAGGACAAATACTTCATAGGTAACTTGGCTATAGAATTGCAAAATATCTGTGCTAAAATGGTGCTGGTGGGACTCAGGTTATATTTTATAGTGTCATACATGAGAGCCACAGTTGGATCTGTGCACATATAATGCATCTGCACAGAAGAGCTGCTGCTCACCTTGATGAAATTCTGCTATGGCTTCAGTCTGGTAATTGGTTCACCTGAAAGATACTGAGTCTCATTTAAGAGTTGAGAAGAATCCCCCCGCCCTCCTGCACAGTGCTGCGGTCCCCCCACACCACTGAATTTTTGTTCCTGACCCGCGCCTTCTCATTTTTCCCTCTATCCACTTACCTGCAGAATGTGAAAGGCTTGACATTCAGTACTTCAGTAGGAAGGATGAGCTCTTGAGCAGCTGTGTATATTACGTTATCTGTGGCTCGGTCTCTCCCCAGCTCCGTGCTTAGCACTCAGAAATGGCCTGTTGAGTTGAGATACCGGCTTGTGTCATGCTGTGTGTGGCACTGAGGTGATCAGATAATGTTTGCCTGCTGCATTGCAGCCAAGGTCAGTGGATTATGATGACTGTGTCACCCAATTCATGAATATCAGCTGCAGCCTGAGTGAAGTGAAAAGGCATTGAATTTTATTTCACACAGAGATCAGCTTTGGCCTTTGTTTTCAACCAACCTTTTTTTGATCTGCAGACTGGGTTGGATGGAGGTTTTGTGATGGTTTTAAGAGATTTTCCTGCAGTGTGACTATCACTCAGCCTTGACAGCAGGTGTGTGTCACTGCTGGGATGATCAGCTCCCATGAGTCCTCTTGGCAAGTGTGATTGCTATTGTTATGGTTCACCCATAAGCCAGGTAAGCTTTGTTAAGGCAGGATTACTTAAACAAGGCTACATACCTTATATAACTACAGAAACTAAGGCTTGGTGTGGTGTTCATCCACATTTTAGGCCCTTAAATGACAGGGTTAGTCATGTGACAAGATGAAAGAGAAGGTCAGTCTCATGATCCTTTTTTATAGAGTTTCACCTTTATTAATAAACCTCGAGTAACCATCACCGTCACTCCTGACGTCTGGTATGCTGTGGCTGCAAATGCAGATTTTAATTGTTTATCAGGGTCATTATTATTCAGTCACAGGCGCTGATGCCCAGACTAGATCCATAATAAATAGGATGGCAGTAGGGTAATCAATCACAATGTGTCGGGCAGCAACATTTGACACATGACATCTTGAATTCAAAATGCGACAGCCACAGAGTGAGCCCGCCACTGCTTTGAAGGTATTCCTCACTATTATCAGGGGAAAGCTTCAAGGAGAAATTCAAAAAAACCTCTGGCTCCTGGTTTTCTTTCAAATGGTTATCATTACACCACTTTAGCAACCATTTCAGCTGTCTAATATTTATGTGACTATCAAAAAGCTGTGATTTGTATTTGTATTTTTACATGTTAGATGATAATTGGGAAATTACAGAGTGAATTTTTAGACATTTTTCTGTCTTTTTCTACCAAAGATGGGTGTCGTTTTTATTCTTTAGGTCAGATGATTAGTTAGTACATGCTTATCAGATATTTTCTGTTCTACATCCCTTTTTCAATGTTATACCATACATCCATTATAATTACACTGTAATTACTGAGCTATTTATATGATGTGTACAGTTTTTCATGAGGTGTTATTCTGGGTCAATTACTTTTTTAAAAAAAAACAACCTCATTTTTCACCATTTTTTCTCAAGGTTACCTTTTGCTTCATGAAAGCATTCTTGTCCCTGAATTATTGGCAGGTCCCAATACTGGAACTATGTAACCATCAACACTAAGGCTCTTAATCGGTCCTTTTCGCAAATTTCCCCTCTCAATATGCTACAGTAGGCATTTTGCTGTTTTGTCCAAAAATATATAGAAATGACTCAATATTTATGGGTTGAGCAGTGAACAATTAAAAATGTATCTACAGTATGTCATGCAGTGGGAAAATTAGATTATGGCCTGATGAAGGTAATTGTGGCATATCTTAATATCTGTTATCAGTAGGCAACAGCTTGGAAGTCTGATGTCTATGATTCTGTGTCACTTCCAGGTGAAGTAAATGAAGGGAAATCATGGTTGGAGGGTTATTGATCAGACAGTTTTTCTACTGTATTTACTGCTCGATCAGACAGATGACAGAGAAGGATTTCCTCCGTGCTGACAGGTACTTTCCCTCACCTGCGTCATCCAGGGTCTGTTTTTAGTTTACAGAGCAAAGCTGTGAGGATGGCCCTGCAAATATGCAGAAGGATCCACTGTGTGTGAATATTACCTAGCAGCAGGGTGTCTTATACTCCAGGTTTCAGTCTGGCTTAACACCCACTGCTGTATTTAGTGTGATTCATAAATATATTGTAATTTTTCTTACTGTAAGAAGCCTTCAAAAGGTCTGCTGCAGAAAATAGGAAAGTTCTTTGTCATCAAAATCAGAGCTGCTGTGCTGGTTAAAAATATGTTGTTTATACTGGATGAGATTTCCCTAAAGTAAAGTAAAATCCGTTCAAGTACTCGACTAAAAAGCTTTCATTGTCTTTATGTTTCTACTGCATTCACAGTAAATACACAGTTCCATATCACTGATGGAACTTTCATTTAGTTTATTTATATCTTCATACATAATATTTAATACTATTCTTACATTATACATTACACTCATAGACATTAGATAAGACAAATTGAAATTTTATTAATGAAATTGATCTTGTGCAGTATTTTTCTCCTTGTAAAAATTATTTCTAAATAAAACTCAAGTTCTGGCTCTCTTTTATGGAAAGTAAACAATGTAGGGCATGTCAACAAATATATGTCAGAAATATTATCAGTGAAGGCTTGCATAATATGCGTTTAACATAAAGAGCAATCTGTAAAGTTTGCCAGTCATCCAAGTCATTATGTAAGTGAGCAATAAAGGAAGTGGTCATGAAACCTGGGTCATTCATTTACTGTATATATGAACTGTAATTTTGTCAGTTTTGCACTAATATTAAAGTGTAGTTGGTGAAAACAGAGTAAGTAAAAAAAAATTATAGATGTTATGAGGGAGCATCGTTCACCTTTTTTTTATTATTGTTCCTTTGTTATAATATTTAAATGTATCAGAGACTGCATGTATTGTACAAAAGTATACTGACATGAGCGTTTTCCAACTTGTATGCACATGTAGTATTGATACTGTGTCAGTACAGTACAATTGTCCCATTAAAGAAGGAGATGTACAGTATGTCATGTTAAAAAAGAGGTTTTTGTGTCCTGAATTTTGAGGCGTTGTTTTCCCTCGCTGTAGGATGCAGATTCTGCCTTTTTGTGTGTCTTCTTAGGATGCTGCATTTCAAATAAACACTGGATGCTGGAATAGAGACGATTTGCATTTCGGCTATATTAAATTGGTTCATACCAGTTTTGCATCATTATATTCTCATTTGTTGTACTGCAATACTGAGATTTATCATATAAACTCGCTATATTGATTTCTATTGGCAGGAAATGCACTTTAAAACAAGCAGTTATATCCTGCAGGAAGTTTTTGTTTGGTATTTTGTGTCTTCCTGTGTAATATAGGTTGCTTGTCTTTGATTTGGTTTCATTTCATTTGTCGAGTTAGTTTTAAATGCCATTGTTTAATGTTTTGGCCATGCTCTCCCTGGTTTAAAGCTTGTTTGATAAATAATCGTTTCTATTTGTTGCAGCACTCATCCTGAAAAATGAGGAATTAAAGGAGTCGCATTTTTCATATTGCTCTCGGTTTATGTTTTGCTGGTTATTACTCAAGTCTGAATGAAACAGTGACTGCAATGATTTGTGAGTCTATGTACAAGTGACCACTTGAGAGCAAAGTGGCTTCATAAGGTGGGTTTTTAGCTTGAGCACAGACCACTAAATTCTTGCTTCAGTTACACTTCCTTGCACATAGCTTATGACCTCCCCTTCCTATTGCCCTACTGTCAAGTGATGCTGAGATATGGAGTCCCACAGGAAGCAGGTTATTCGTTTTATATTTTCATACTGTCTTCAGGATAGTGGCTTCCACTGTTCTTTTTGTTTATCTCTAAAATACAAACTCACATTATGATTCAAGTTACGTCAGGCATCTCAGGACTATTGAAGAAAGACAACAACCTAAGAATATTAACCCAGTTTTATTTAGTCAAACACTCAACAACAGACTTTCAGCCCTCTTGTTTCTCTAGTTTGCTTCCAGAAAATTTCCTGTAATCTACTGTAAGTTCCCCAGGTTTACTGAAAGCTTTTCAAACTCTTTCTTCAGACTTTGGCTGCTCTTTCACTCCTTTTCAGGCAGAACTCAGACTTTTTTTTAAATAAATGGTTTTTAGTGTGTTAAGCCACTTATAACTGATCTGTGAAATCATTCAAGTACAAAAAAGCATCTGACTCAAGGGATTTAGAAGTGCTGTCACTGCATATCAAGAATAACTTGGCAAGAGTTTGATTTGCACTTATATGCACTTTGTTACCAGTAAGAACATAAAACTTGCTTCCATTTCTTCAGCTGCATCTATGAAGAAGGCAACGGATTGCATCAGTATGGGACCACCAAAAAAACCATTGGTCAAAACGTTGCATCTAACATAATGGTGTGACAGGTGACACCATTTAAATTTCGGGGAAACTGAACAGGTGGAAAATGAAAGAAGTGACAGGCCGGAAAACAATTTAGAACCCCTAAGATGAGATCTATGGACAAAAGACTTTTATTTTACAACAACCTGCCCACAGGTAAAAACCGTAACGACCGGTCTGGTAACAACCGGTCAAAGAATTGGAAAAATATCCAGCAAAGACCTGACATAGGATCTGAGAGATAAATTGGCCCCTTGAGTTGATCCACCTACTGTTGGCTGAACCCTCATCTAAAATAGTTTCACTTGTAGGGAGACTTTCAAAAAGCCATTCTGAGGGAAAGGGGGAAAAAGTAGGAAGGCTAAGGAATCCCAAATGAGACGAGAACTAGACCACAAATCTGTGGCAACAAGTCTTAGGGAGTTATGAATCCTATCAGAGCCCAGGCATCAACCTTACTGAAGCAGTGTTATTGTGAATGAAAAAAAGACAGCTAAAAAGCAAAGAAGAGCTTTGAAATGCCCTTCAAGAATCCAGGAGGGCTATTCCTGAAGACTAGAAAACTTGTTTACAATTAGTTTTTGCTGTGGAGGAATAAAGATAAACAAATGAACTTTTAAGCTTTCTGAATAGTACAAACTCTTTTACTTGTCCCAGGTAGCTCTGGACTTTTGAAAGCAAAAGAAAGCTGATGAGATGCAATACCACAGAAAATGGTCACACAAAATGCGATTGCATTCCCTCGTTTTAAGTGGATCCACGAATATTCACAAAATGGTTGCTGAAAGGTGATTTATGAGAAAAGTGCTGAAATCTATTTGCAAATGTGAGAATCTGATCAACTTGTCAGCAAGGCACAAGCATCTGCATAAAAAATAGACACAGGCAGCTACACACTCAATTTGCATCATGCCTACCGAGTAATTGTAAACCGGTCGGCGCAGGATTTCCTGAAAGGCAGTAGCGGCAGCAAATCAAGCCTACCTGTTCATATGACAGATGGACTGGGAAAAAAGGCACTGACCCCCCATCGCTTGTTTACAGGGAAGCCACACTGTTATGGAAGAAAACAGAAATTTTGAGTGACAAGTTTTGATTAAATTAGTGGCCGGTGCAGAGCTGCATACTGGAGGAAGGCCTGGTTTCAATAACAGCCTTGCAATATCCAGCATCTCACCAGGATCTCTGCATTTTGTGTTCCTGTCACGAACCCCTGCTGTTCTTCCTCAACAATATATATTCAACTGCCCTAACCAAGAAAGTTCAGATATTTTTTTAAAACAGAGGTAATCTCAGACAACAACAAAACTCACAGAAATAATATTTTTACTTGAACTTATTTCGTGATTTAATTTCAGATTGCTATGAACTATCAGTCATGCCTCTGAAACCCTTGACTTTGGAGGAAACAAATGCATCACACTGACTTTTTTTTATCAAGCAAAGAAGACGGTGATCTTTTTCTTAAAGGCAGACCCTCTTCAACCTTTCATGTCTTTGTGTAGTGTCACCTCACTCAAAAACACCCCACATAAATGAATCCTGCTCCACGTTTACAGATTGCAACACACAATCTGTGACATTAAGATCTGTGACTAGAGACCTAATCTCTCTATGTTCTGTCTTGGCTCATGTGCATGGGAGGGGGAGATTAATATGGCAATTGCATTGAAAGACAGGCCAATTCACAGGAAGCATTTCAATTGCTCTGATATATCTAAATTAGACAGCTGCTGTCTGCACATTAATCTTCCATTTTCAATAGAACAACTTTTTAATTGGCAGGATGGTGATTCTAATCACCAACAGGTTGCACAGGAAAAGCACACAGTTTGTATTCTTAAGAGGGGGACAGGTTATGTGACAGGGTTTGCCATTCAGTGTATGATAAATGCAGACATTATAAGTTTCTACTTGCCACCAAAAAAAGGCATCCACAGAAATTGTATTTATGGTTAAATCAGGTTCATCCATCAAAGCCTTTGTTTAGCTCCAAATAAAATGTTTAAATTTGCCGCCGGACATGGATCAAAGTAAAAAAAAAACGTTTTAAAGTACATTTGACACACATTACATTTAAACCAAAGTCAACCTGAGCTACTGATTTTTGGGCAAACCCTGACCAATGTGCTGCTATACATATCACACTAACTCTTCACTATGACCACATATAACCTTAAATAAAGCTTAAATAAAGCTGAATCATCCTTTTAAAGCAGAGAATAGAAAGATGTAGAACAGTCTGCACACTCTAATGTATGAAGCATAACATTTTAATCAAACAAGAAGTTTCAGTCATAGACCAATGTCTTGATACAGTCAGTATGTGCACATAGATAGCACATACAGCACTTGTATAGTCCTGCTAAGCTTTTTGGGAAGTGAAGTCCCAGTCCAAATTACCTGCGCTTATTTCCTCTTGCAAAATTTAAGAAAGGTAAACATATAAACAAAGACCACAACGAAGGACAATTGGATAAATGAATTATGCAATGTGAACATCATGGGATGGCCATCAGACAACACAGCATAAGTGGATCACTGAAAAGCAGACATCTCAAAGAGAATGTAGTTTTACCAATACAGATTTTATTGCATGGGCATTTTAGTAGATATATAACATTTTTGTATTGCATGTAATGATGAAAAAAAAATTCTGGTTCTAGGATGTTTGAAGTCATTTGTTCTCCAGGTTATGTTACACTGTGCACAGTTATCACATGGAAAGGTTCCTTGCCACACTGGAGCCAAATGTGTCTGCTTTGGACAAGGCAGTATATTGGCTTTCATCAATTTATCATGAAAGTTAGGTCCCCTTCTGTAGATAAAAAAGGTGGGTACTGGAAGTGTTTGGTCAGAGCTGGATCAGCGGTTAGAATTTGCCACTGGAAAAACTGAGAATGGAAAACTGGATGAACATTTTCTCAAAGTAAATGGGTATCATGTCATGGGAAAAATATGACAAAGAATTAAATGTGTACAAATCTCAGTTTATTTATTTATTTCACAACGTATTTTTAGATTTTTCTGTAGACAATAAACTCAATTTCACCCCAAATGAAACTCACTGTGCACCATCACCATGAACCCCTTCATTTGAAAGTGGTGAAAGGTCAGAACGATGGAGGGATGCTGTGCAGCAACAGGACTCAAACCTGCGCCGCCTGACTGATTAAGCTTTTGTCTCTGCATGCACACAGGAGCACCCACTCAACCAACTTAGCTACTTGGCACGCCATCATATTTTTTATTTATCAACTGTTTGGTTTCACCACTATTTTAAAATTCAAAATAGAAAAACACAAGGAATACTGGGAGTAAGAAAGATGTAAACCTGGCCAGACAAACAGTCACTCACTGTCTATGCCGAGCCCAGTGAGCCCCAAGGGCACCATAACCTCTGGAAATGTTTTATTTAAACCTGTTTGACCACACAAGGCTCTTATACTCTATACATATATTTTATACAGTGCGTGCGTGTGTGTATGCATGTGTGTGTGCGTGTGTGTGTGTGTGTGTATGAAACTTTGGGTCCAAATTTACTTCTTTTGATAGGACAAATCAGAATGAGTCAGTCTAGACAGTCAGGCTAAGTCTGTTGAGCTCCAACACAACCAGATCATCTTGGCTGACCACAAGTTTTGGCAAGAGTCTGATCCGGCCCTGCAGGATTTGATGGCTCGTGTCCTATCAAGAGCAGACCTTGTCCAGAGGCATGTTCCAACGATAACAGACCCACAAGGGAGCACAATAGTAAGCAAAGAAAGGCCTGGGAGGAGCTGAATAAACACTCAGCTCAATAATATTGAATCTGATAAACAAACTGCTCTTCCGAGAGGAACTCAGAATTACCTGAGAAAGAATATCTGCAGCCATATTGTCTGTAAATCAGGTCAATCATTCCATATTGTAATAAGACAGTTAATCACAGCATATTTTTTTAACACTGGCTGGTATATAGAATGAGTTTTTCTCCTCAAAATGTTCATAATTGCATCTCATCAAACCACTTCACTGTGCAGTGATTCACCAAAATATTTGTCTGCAAAGCTGCTTTCATCTTTCACCCCCAAGTGCATTGGATTAAACGAGAATGGAAAAACATACGGCAGACAAAAACATGGCAAACTTAGTTAAACCGGAGAGGAATCCACAAAATGTATTGAAATCCTAAAGTGTGCCTGAATGTTGCACAAACATTTCTATGCAAAAACAGCAAATAAGCCCCTGCCCAGGAATGAACGCAGAAAAATGTTCATGCATAAATACATAAATGCATAAATGAGACAGCATTATTTTGCAATAGATTAAATATAATCTTCATAAAGTAATCTTCATATAAATGTGCTCTGCCTTGGGACACGGCTCATTCAAATCTAATACATTACAATTCTGCTCATAATGTCGAGTACAAACATTACACTGCTGCTTCTGCTTCACCTGAGCGTCTGCTGGCTGGGCCAGCACTGCTGGGATTTCCTCTCCTGTTTCACTGCAGTAATTGAAACTGTGCAGGTGTGAGGCCTGGTGCACAGGGACATCATTAGCAAGGGAAGAAATTTTACCTGATCAATTTTCAGAATAACTTTTTTAACAGTCCAAATCCTGTTCTGACATGAAGAGGAAGGGTTTTTAATTTAGTGCTGGTGTTACAACACACATCTGACATCCCTGGCTAATATATAGCACAAGAAGTCTGCAAGTTCAGTTAAGCTGGTGATTAATATCGGATGTTTCTCTTTTAAATATTGTCAGCTCCATGAAGTTGCATTTTATTTTTGGTAAAAGACTGTAAATATTTGATCATTTAAACTGCTCTTATATATGATATTTACAAACGCCCTATGAGGATATAATCAGAGCTTCAGTCAGGCTAAAATACACAGATGTAATTTAGATGAATACGATGATAATACTAATAATTACTCCTTGCTGATGGATTAATTCAGATAAGAGTACTAAATTGTCTTTTTTGCAAACCACTTTGCTGTAAGCTGAGCATTAATGGAATATGAAATGTCACAGACGGCAGACAGTTTCTGTTGCGAGAACCAGTGCATCCTCTGAAATTATTCAGTGAATTTGCATCTAATCTGACAGCCTCAGAAAACATCGTTGGGAGAAAGAAACTCAACTGGGTAAAACTTTATTTTACAGACAATTAAAATAAATGGACAAAAACACTTGATTACAACAGCACAAACAGATAAACAAACTATAGATGCAACCATTGCAACAGACCGTCATTAGTCTCTACAGCCATAAACGTTGTTGCTCCAAAGGTGAACATGGCCAAGATAAATAGGATGTTTACTCTTGATGATTTGAACAACTGGTGCTGTAATACTGCTACTACTAATAGAACATTAACTCATATACAGATGTGAAAAAGCTCATTTGATATAAAGTTCTTGGTCTTTGTAAAACAAACAAACACAAAAAAACTCCAACACAACCCTCCCTTATGATGTTTAGGAAGAGGTTTTAGTAAACAGTAAGCCTTATGCAGGACTTGTAGTCATACTCTGGTGGTTTTATGTCCTGTCTCATACTGTAATATTTTGTAATATTTCCAGACCTACTTTTGTCATTAATCTGTTTAGTTTCACTACTACTTCATTGATCCAAATCAATTTTGTTTTCAGTATTTGTTCATAAGTTTAGTCACTACAATAACTTGTTCTGGATCAGTAAATGTAGTTTCGAAGAGGTCCATGCTGTGTTTCTAAATGCATGTCTGTGACATTTTGCTCCTCATGTTTTCTTTAAGTTCCAACAATCCCATTGGTTATTTGTTCATTACCTAAAGACAACCCATAATGATGCCCTGTATTTAGGATCGCTTACGGACAGCTGGAGAGAAATACTATTGGAGTAAACAGCATTTTTAAGTAGCACTATCTGATCTTCTGACATTTGAAATATGTTTTTGACTCATTTTGATAGCACAGTGACATCTATGTACATTCTTCAAGTCATTACTCAGCAGTGTACCAACGCTGACAAACGGCACTTCACAACTTTCTCCTGGACGACGCTTCATGTTACAGCTGAGTTTGCTTTTCACACTGAATCACACACCAGCAACTGGATTTCAATAAACTGGCTGTTTTGAACGTGCACCACAGCAGATTCTTCAAAGAAACACAAAAGGACTTTACCAGAGGAGGAGAAGAAAAGAAAGAGAGGAAGGGTCAGAGCAAGAGAAAAGGCAAGAGTCAACATCAGACTGACTTACTGGCTGCAGAGAGCACAGAGTAGAGCCCTGCACGGGATAATGCTTCAGCTCACTCTGTAAAATGTCCCGCTTACCCATATATTGGCCAACTAACATCAGTTTGTATGCAGCATTTTAAAAGAACCGTTTTGACTGGCCTATATATAAAACACAAGAATAAATTAAATAATATATGAAAACAGATTCAGACTTTTGAAGAGATTCAAAATGGAGATATTTGCATACACTGAGGTAAAACAAATAGAAGTTGTCAAAATATCTGTAGTTATTAGAAAATAGAAGCAAATCTTTTAAACAAATGTACAAATATCATATTGAATTTGAAAAAGAGACAGAGATGATACATCAGGTTTTCTTTTCTTCTTCATAGTTTCATATTCTCTCCTGCCTTTATTATTTTAAAAACCTCTGTTGCATTCTCCATCAACTAATTAGGGACTCACTGTTTATTCTGTTTATTAAAACTCATCACTCCTTCAAGATTTGCATTGGGTTCCATGGACCTATGGGACCCCAGTCCCAATGCAGGAACTGGCTCAGAGTGCAGGATGCAGTTATTCTTTTTCTAATGGTATCTAGCTGTGGCCAAACACCAACATACAGGTCTGTCTCAGAAAATTAGAATATTGTGATAAAGTTCTTTATTTCCTGTAATGCAATTAAAAAACATGAAATGTCATACATTGTGTATTCATTACAAATCAACTGA
>JAVQJG010230909.1:0-10096 GCA_036024015.1 Craterocephalus amniculus | reverse complement strand
ACTCTGACTTGTGTGTAGCCTTACCGGAGCCGGTCGGGAGCAAGGCGAAAACGCCTTTTCCTCCAACAAATGTCTCCAGGGCTACTTGTTGCTCACATTTCACAGAGAACTTTCCGTTTAATGTGCTGAAAACAGAATCTCCCGCTGTGTCTGACGCTGCTCCATGTTAGCAATGTTGACGGTGTTGCTTCCTGTCGTGTCACTGTGTTGAGCCCGCCTCTTTGGATAAGCTCAAAATTGATTGGCTCCCACTTTTTTGGGATTTTGGAAATCGGTTGAATAGGCCTCCTGGCCAGACTAAATGGAGCTTGCGAATTTTAGTCGCGGTAGCTAGGCTAGGGGTGGAAGTCAGAGGCTGGAAAAGGACAACCAAACAGAAATGTTCAGCTCTGAAACTCCGCCCCATAGAGTACAGGCCCATTTAATAATAATGCTTCCCAGCCATGGCTGTTTTTATGGGTAAATTAACTTCTTGGCAGGTTGTTTAGTTCCTGCTACTGTGCTGGAGATGAAAGGGGTCAGGGACCCTAAAAAGTTCCTTGTCACTGAGGGAAATGTGGTGGAAATTCAGTCAGACATCCACAAATAACTTCAACAGTTTTCAAACCTATTTACAGTTAAATTTTACTTTTGCTTTTAGGTATCTGACATAGTACAATGCATAAAAATACCCCACTAAACTTTAGAAAATAACCCAAGTTCTTAATGTAAAATTATGAGGTTGTCCTTTAAAATTTTGAATTTAACTATTTATTCTGAACAAAATAACTCCATGTTTGACATGTCAGACAGATATATATGTTAGTAGCATATTGTCAACATAAACAACTGAGAGTTTATGACTCAACTGGCATTTTTAGTCAAGTTTACAACATGTGGCCCAGTTCCTACTGAAAACAACAGGCCAACATTAAGCTATGGGTACAGACACGTTCCCAAAAATTAAAAAAAATTGAAAAAAATCCATTGCTGGTTCAAAAGAGATACACACTTATTTTCAAACCATAATTAAATATCTGGATATAACTATCAGTGTAAATATAATTTTATTCAAAATAGTGATATATCTGGAATATGTTGCTTATGCAGATGCAATCATCATAATTTATTGGAGCTGATGTCAGGATCCAAAAACAAAAAAAGTTTTTTACTTAAAAACTTAAAAAGCTATTTAACTACTACTGTTTAATAGATTTTTTTTCTCCGTTTTAAACTATTCAGTTCCGTTTTAGACCCACTGTATAACTTTCTGACCGCTTTCCAGACTCATTTGATGGCACACTGACATCTATTATGTGCAGCATCCGCGGCTGAGAAAACATACTATGGAGCTTTCACATCTGGGATGCCCCCTGCTGAGGTTTGCTTTGCGCATGCGTTACATGCTAGCATGCAAAGGTAAACAAACCGGTCCTTTTGAATGAGCACTGCCAGATTCAGCAAAGAAACATTTGAAGACATTATCGGAGGAAGAGAGGAAACTAAGGAGAACCAAAGAAGAGCAGGAGGTATGACGAGTCAAGGAAATACAGTCTTTACTGTTAGGATAGAGCTCAGAGTAGGCCTACAGGTAGCATGTAAGATGGATGCTGAATTAGCCGTCGATAGGGGGCTCGTCACTGAGAAAAACGTATAGATCATATAGAGGGTCTTTAGAGAAACATTGCTCAGCAAATAATTTATATATATATAATCTGGAATAGCTATTAATAATAATTAAATCATTATGATGTGAAGATTATCAATGTTGTAGTAAGTTTTCTTTTTCATTTTATGTTATTTACTTTTTCTTTATTTATGATAGCTGGCTGTAAAAAATTATATTAAATCCAACCAGACTTGTCAAGTTGTGATTGTCACAGCTGGATGCAGGCATGGAATTTAAAACCACATAATTGCTGATTTGATTGTGCCAGATATGTGATGCATGCAATCTTTCTAAACCAAATGAATCAACAATTAATTTACAAACTGCCAGCCAAAGAGAAAGCGGTCCCTGAATTTTTCCAAAGCAGTACTACGGTAAATAAGCATCTGTAGAAAAACAGCCAGGACCCATTTCTTTTGATGCACAACAAACAAACCGTTCCAGCAACCCACAGAGGCGCACTGAGACAGCTGCCAAGGGAGACAGAGTGTGAAAATGACTTTATATGGGTTGAAAATGCAATACAAAACCAGAAAATAGAGCTTATTTCACACATTTAAATAGCATCGGACAAAGACATTGTTCCAGAAAGCTTTAAACCATGTTTTTTATCCTTTAGTTCACAAATCTGTTTCTCTTTTAGGTCAATTTCAGCTGTTTAGAAAGAACTCAAAGCTAGAGGATTTCTTTCCACCAGGGAAAAACCATTTATCTCCGAAATGTTGACTCTTCAAGCGTAGTTTCACAAACATCGTCAGAAACTCCAAAGGCTTTCAAACAACAGCAGCATCATTTTCAAAGCACAAATTTCACCACAAATAGAGCATACCAAGCTTATCTGTGCTGAAGAACCTCCCATGGTGCAATGCAGTCTCGGTGTCCAGATAATGAGTGTGCACCAAGGGGCCCGACCACTCATTTGATCAAAAACACATCAGGGAAAGCAGGGCAAAACGCTTCAGCTGCCTGCTCTCATTTAAACCAGCTGGAGAATTGAGCAAAGAGCCATGTTATGATCCCCCCAGCATCATCCGTCGTTTCCCCATGGTAACCGAATCACCTCACCAACTCCAATGATTGTTCAGGCAGAGATCTCAGAAAGCTGGTGATGGTACTGAAATCTAGACATATATGTAATAAACCACAGAGCTGGAGAGGCTGCAAGACTCCCAACAGCATCCAGAAGGAATAAAATACAGCATGAACGCAAACATAAGGGAGGTCGTATTCTGTATTTATCACTTCTAAAATTATTTAGTTTGATTTGGGGTTTTTTTTGCAAACAATGTGTTGACAGGAAAAGGACTGAAATAAGCAGATTTGAGTATAGTGCTACAAGTTTCCACAATTCTATTTGCATATGTGGGTTTAATTCCAGACAAAACCCATGGAAAACCCCATTGTGTGTGAGCAAATCAGATTTACACAATTACATTTGTTTCACTTGATTTTGATCAACACTTTAGACTCAGTAAGATTTGATATAGAAGTCTAATCCGTTTTTTAAAAGTCTTTTACACCTTTTGTTTCCTCAATAAAGAAATAGAAATTGTTTTGCTGTTGTCAGAGCACTGATTCTGACTCATAGTCACAGTTGGATTTCCCCCTTTACTACAGCTCTGAGACACATCTCATTTATAATTTACATTTTATCATTGTTGATACAAATTAATGATCAGCTACAAATCTGTGATGACAGCTCCTGTTTGTTCAGAATGAATGTAAGGATGGACAGTAAACAAACTGTAGTGTAAAGGTTTGGCTTGATATGTGTTAATGACAAGGATTTGATTATCAGGTTTTTGTTTGTTTAAATCATTATCCACAATCTTCAAAGAGATAAAGCTCAGGCATGCAAAGCTGACCAATCACAGTTCTTGCCACTCCCACATGGTACTTATTTCCACACTTTATAAACATGTTTTTGTGTCAGCTATACCTGCAGAATTTCTAAAAGTAGCCATTTAACCCAGAAAAACAAGACAAATATAATGCCTCTCTTGTTAATTGATGAGGAAAATTATTCAGGGCTACATCTGTATAAAAGAAAAATGTGTCTGCGTTCTCATTCTTGTATTTTGGTGTGACCTCATGTAAACTGTAGACTTGTTCCGTCATTTTCTTTAAAAATGTACAGGTTCTCTAAGAATTCGTTGTGCCATCAATGGTAGGTCATTCCTTATCTCAACATGAAAGTGGTTTGTTCTCTGCCAAACAAAATTTTCTTTCTGGAGAACGGTGGCCCTTTCTTTACAGTTCTCTCATGCAAATTATTGTTGCTCACAATTCTTCTGTTGGTGGACTCAGGAACACTAGTATTAACCAACTTAAGTAAGGTTTTAGTTGTTCAGGAATGACCTCGGCTTTCTTTGCAAATTGATGAATTATAATACGATGAAAGGAAATTGGACAGAACTGACATTTAATTGGAATACATTGGGCAACATCTTCAGGAAAGTCTTTAAATGCTTTTATTGTGAATTGTCATTATGAAAAAATAAACCCAAATCAAACTGAACAAGCGAGTTAAAACTAAACATTAATATATGTAAATTACTACAATAAATATTCATAAGCAGCGTAGTCTGTACAAAAATATTTCTCATCTTGTAGTTTCCTCTTGAATTTTCATTTTTGTAATAGGTGTGTCTCTGTGTTTAATTTACTACCGGCTGGTGTACGTGCACGCACTCATCTTCAGTTTGTGGTTCGCTGTAATGGTGTGACAGAGGTATTACATATTCCCAACAGCTGAAACCTGAAGCGGGAGAAACAGCTGCCGATACACAGAGCAGGCAGACCCATAACATTCCACCCTGGTCACCACTCTCATCATTTCATAGCATCAAAGAGCTGGGTGTCTATCCAAGAAACATACAGACGTTTTTAAATTGTCATTGTCATTGCAGCTCCTAATCTTATGAACATTTCTCGATCTGCATTAAAATGATTCATTTATTGAACTTTTTTCTTCAAACCATTTTCAGTAGATTGAAGACAGATGAAAGCATCTCCACATGATCACTTACTGTCTTGACATCACCTTGTGAAAATAGTAACCAGAACATGTCATCTTCTTCTCAAAATAAGGCATAAACAAAAATTAGATTCGTAATGGAGAAAATTTGCTAACTGAATTAGCATCGTAGCTCTAAAAGGCTTGGCTCTGGAGTGGAAAAGTACAACCCTCCACTGTGTGTACATATGTTTTGTGTGTTGGTGAAAAGAGTTTACATTGAAGCATTGGCCGTTTGTTGGGCCATGTCAGATCAAATGCCAGAAAAAAATCTTCCACTTCCACTTTCCAATCGCAGGAACTGTTCAATTGACCTCAAACATAAAAGAGTTCACAGAGAAAAAAATAACAAAAAATGATGTTATCCTTCTTCTTTAATGGAACAAATGCCTGCTTTAGATTAATAACCGAGTGCAATTGTAGGTAATGATTATGTGAAATACGATCCCTTTTACCAAAAGTTTAGTTGCTATGTAACTGAAAGAGGTCAAGTCTTCTCTGTGAAGAGATGCAGTTCCTTCAGAGGCGTCCATTCATCAAGTGCTGCCAACATGCCAAAACTACAAAGGACAGCATACCCTTTGCCGACTCCCTTTCCTTTTTTGTTTGTATTTCCCGTCTCTTTTCTTCTTTTAAACGCTATTCAGTTGTATTTAGCGTCGTTAAAATGGCCACAGGACAAAGAAACTACCATATTTCTTAGGTTTTTTTTCAATGGCCCAGTAGACTTAGCAAGAGGAAACGCTTTAACAACTCCTTCACTTTTCCAACATAATCCTGGATGCCTCCCATAAATATCATATCCTACTATTTGTCAAGTAAGGCAAACCAAAAAAAAAAAGAGGGAATATGAGCTTCATTCAAGTGTCAGGTGCTGTCCATCTGCATTTCATTGAGGTACATATAAAAGCCCATTTAATGGGTCTCCAAGCTCATGTAGAGAAATGTCCCTTATTTACCCCAGCATAGGCAGGTGGGGACCGGAGTGGTTAACATAAAACAGAAACAAATTCTGCTCAGGATACTTGAAGTTCCAAGTCGACCATAAAACATAATGTGTCATTAATGAAGTTTCATTTTCATGCCCTTTCCCTCCTTTTTGTTCATAACATTAGCAGCTGGGGAAATACTTACCAGATCCGCTTAAACTTTATAGTCTATGTGACCATGAATAATTTACTTCAATTGTACATTTCAGTGTATATATCAGAAAAAAGGGAACCTTTTCAATGAGAGATTGCGGGTTTTTTTCTTCTTGAACAGAGCAAAGAGAATATATAATGGGGAAGGTGACAAGACATCAAAGAGAAATGTTACACAAAGATAAGAGACAAAAGAACAGTGACTTCAAAACGCTGAGTTTCCCCACTTTGCTCTTTATAACGCTCGTTTGTTTTTATGTGCTCACACTCAAATGAAAGCTATTTTTCCTGCATTTATTTGAAGCTCCATTTCAAAGTTTTTCAGCTTTAAGATGCAGTTTACATCTACATCACTTTTAAGCATAAAAAAAGGAAATAACAATGGAAAATGTGTTTTTTGTTCCTCCATGATCATCTCTATTTTGTCACTGTGGGGCACAAACCCTGTGTGTCCACGGGAAAAAACATAAATACCACTCGGCTGGCAAATCTGAGGCCTGTGTGAGTTTGTTTTGTGTTGGAACATTAATTCCTCACCGTGATGCTCAGGATGTTGCGTTCCACACCACATTACATCACTCTCCACTCGTTTACATGTGTGAGGCACCGAATTGCGTGCTGGGTCCACAAAAAATGAACGCAATGTTAAGTTGATGGTGAACCTTTTCGTTTTCATGCAGAAAAGATGTTTTAAATACATCTTTTAGTTTGAATAAATGAACTGTGGTCAAGCTGTTCCCACAAATGGTTCATATGACTTCTTGGCACAATAAATCATGGATATTTGCAGATATTCTATAATCTCCAGAGCCCATTTGACCCCAATCATGGGGCATCTTTCCTGCAACATTGTAATGTTGGTAAGTTTGGTAAGTTTTGGTACGTTTTGGTCAGCAAATTACGCAAGCTCATGTGACACGCTGACAGCTGAATAGCCTATAGCTGCTTATGGTTAAACCCCGTTTGGTTCTGTTTGGTTCTGGTTAAACTGCTCCATGTCTTCTTCTCAGATGTGGGTATCTTTCTGTGGGACCATTTACAGGCCTGACACTGATACAGTGTTTTCACTGGAATTATGTAGATGCACACTTGTTTGTACAAATAACCTTTTTAAAAAACAAAATAGTTTCATTTGCGTCGATGTGGCCAAAGGTTGTCCCGATTTGATTAGCTCATGTAGCAGTATTTGATTAATTCATGACATATTTAGTGCATTATCAAGTCTTTGTCAGTATGTGGCACATCAAACCCTCTGACGACCTCTCTGGCTGACTGACGAGATTTAAAACAGAGTGCATGGCAGACATATTTAGTCTGTAACACCCTACAAGCAGATACATGGTCCTGAATCAAATATCATGCAGGGAAATTACCATTTCATGCTTAAACCAGAGTTTACAGGTGGAAAGAAGCCACAATAATATCCACAGCAGATGAATCAGTGTGGTAGGATCGTACGTGTGTCTGATCACACTGATCTGCTCACCCAGATTAGGAGGGAAATTAAGTGGAATTGTCTTGGCTGTGAAGATGAGTTGACTCAGCTTCTGGTCACGACAGAGGCTAGATTCACAAGGTGAATCATTGTCAATTATTTCCAGGTGGATTAAACACAATACACTGAGCACTGTTGCATCTTATTGGACACAATATTCATGAAAGGAAAAATAAATAAATCTAAAAAAGCTTTATGATAACAGTATAGTGTTTTCAATAGCCCGCTTCTCTCATTCCATAAAACATCCCATACTTTCTGTCAAGGCGGAAGTAATCAACATTATAAAAGGTTCAGCAAGCTGAGTTCCGGCAGAGGATGACCTTTAGCTTCCTCCATCTGTAATACAGACTTTGGCTTTGTGCGCTTTTAAAGTCTGTTTTCAGACTCTGTCTTCTCCCAGAGAAAACATCTCCTTATCTCTCATCTGTCAAGACACATTGCTCTGTCTTGAAGTACAGTATGTTGGCATGACCGAGCAGCGGCACACTCATTTCCCTGCGCTTCAATTTACCAAAAAAAATACAGAATCCATAGGAAACAAATCGGCCATTTCCAAACTACATGCCTCTGTTCGGACAGATGAAACCTTCTGATAACTGCAACAATATTAGAGGGAAGGAGCGCAGCTACCTTTGGACCCTTCCTTAAGCTTGTTTTGACTCTGTTTGATCCTCCGTTACAATAAAGCAGGGGTGGATGATTGCTACGTCTTCTATTGCTGAGAAAAAGAACACTCTTGAAGAATTGAATAGTCCGGGAGCTGATGATTGGTATTTCTATGTGCATGGGAGCGTGTAGAAGTCTGGCATGCCATTACAGATTCCCTCCTCTGCAGAGACAGCCAGTTCACATCACTGACAAAGATCTACAGTTAAGTAAAAGGTGAGGAGTCCGACTAAAGAAAACTTTTGTGTATTGAAGAGGCATTCAGCACTAGCACTGAAACATAAAGCTCTGAGGGTGATGTCAGAACCACCTGGAGAAAAACCCTTAGTAGATTTTTGTTGCTGATTAGACGCTGGAGAGCACAAACATTCAAAAGACTTCCCTTATTTATCGTACAATATCTATGGAGAATCTGTGCTTAGCAGGGAGATGAGGGTACTGAGCCTGTTTTGTACATGCTCTGAGTTTGATCCTGCTGCCGCTTCAAAATAAAAGGGAAAATAGATCGTGAGTCCTTTTTTATGGTTTAGGGAACGGCTCTGTGATGTTAAATGTCCTGCAGGTGGAACATCATAGGATGTTCCACCTGCAAATCTGCTGAGAGAGATGTCACCTGACACGGACTGGTGGTGAGGAGTGCTTTAAATCCTCAGGTCATAATTTATAGTTCCCTAGCCACGTGTGAGAGTCAGATCACAGTTCCTGTCTATGTGTTGCTTAGGTCTGGTTAACACCACCAACTTTCTGACTCGATTCAATTCAGTTCAATTCACAGCAGCCTGATTTGATTTGATTTCCATTAAATCTTATTGAATTCAACATCAATTCATAAACAGATATTTATACAGCAACACCATATTTTTCGTGAATTTAAAGACACTCAGATAACAACACCACTACAGTGTCACCAGCCTTTTTATAAAACTATCTACACCAGATATCTGAGAGTAATTTCAAAATATTTGGTCCCTGATTTACAAAGACTCCAAACAGTGGTCCCTAAATAAATTGGCCCCACAATTATTTCGCGCCTGTTGTGTTTCCATAATTTGCAAGTGATCAACTAAGAATAATTGCGCAATCGAAACCGGGTCCAAAGAGCCTCATTGAAATGGGGATTTAGCGTGCGCAAATGATTCGCTGTGTAGACAGAGAGGAAGAGTGTTGCAAAAGAAATGAAATGGAGAAGAAAATATAAGTAGAAGAGGCCATTAGAAATATGGCAAATACTTCTAAATGTGAACAAACAGACTTTAATATAAGAGGATATTTGCCAAAACATAGAAAAGAAGCTATAAACCTTTGATTTACATTAGAAGAATATGAGATCTCAAGGAGTTATGGGAGCAAAATTAAGGTGTTAAAATGGCCTCCATTTAGGTGGCATAGTACAAAAAGTATATTAAAGTCCTAAATGTTGTACTGTTTTTCAAGAACTAGGTATTTTTTATTTCTAACATTAAACTACAGATGTTATTACCTAAACCTAACCTATATGTGACAAACTGCATGTGTTTCTGAGTTAACAAACTATTGTATTATCTGACTGTCAACCTCAATTTAAAAGCACAGCACGTAACCACGCCATCCACCCCCTTTCATCCTCCTTAAGAGGACTTGTTAAAGGGAATACTTCAGGATGATGTTTACTCCACTGTGGAAACGCTCCTATGAGCGCTGTTTCCCTGGATGGTAGTTTGGAGGATGTCCCTATAGGTATGAGGGGACTATTTGTTTGTCTTGAGTGAATAACTTATAATAAACACAATCAATAATCCAAAATTGAGGATATTCTAAATAAAAAGATCACAGAAGTACTTCTAACTTTTCATTATGTATGTTACCACAGGTGTGTTTAGTTTTGTGGGAGTATAATTTCTGTTTTGGGGTCTTTTTTTCAACATAGCTCTTTTAAAAGTCTTTTGAGATGGTTATATAATGCATTCATTCACTTTTCAATTAAGAAATGATACTATCATTAAAAGGCGATAAGACTTCCAACTGTACCGTCCGTACCGTCCTCTTCCGCTTATCCGGGGTCGGGTCGCGGGGGCAGCAGCCTAAGCAGGGAAGCCCAGACTTCCCTCTCCACGGCCACATCAGCCAACTCATCCGGGGGGACCCCG
>JAVQJG010230897.1:0-10239 GCA_036024015.1 Craterocephalus amniculus | reverse complement strand
CCCCCTCTGGGGTCGGGCCATGAAGAGAGGGAGGAAAGGAGGTGCATCTGGGACTTATCCTGAGGTCCCAGGGGGGTGGGCCTCCTCTCCAGGGGGTCTCTTAAAGGAAGTGTCCCTGTCAAGTGGCCTTTCACTGTAAGAGTCAGCTTTGGTCCGAAAATGAATTCTTGATGCTGTGGTGCCCCAACATAGTGTTCATTGCAAATGAGAATTAGTTCTCAATTTATTTACAGAGTTAAATAAAGATGATGATTTTCATCCAGCTCCTCTTTGCAGAACATCCTCATGCTTACTTCTTTTGTCACAGGTGCTACCACTCAGGTTATCAGGTCACCTCTGTGGTGTGCTGCTCCTGCCATGTTCTTCACTAATATCTCTCTCACTAATACCAGCCAAAAGTTCAGTGTCAACAGTATGGATACTCTGGCAGACTTGGAAGTACTGATTCCAGTAAAAATATACTTAGATATCATGTTTGGACTGTGTTAATAAAAATAAATAAATCCACTTCATAGACTTTCTGTACAATATAATTACACACAACACCACCCCCACTGTTGATGTTTTTTATATATAAATTTTTTTTAGTTTACGTTGGTGAGCACTTTTTTATGATTGACAGAAGGCTGGTCCAGGTTTCAGGAAGACCTGAAAATATTGTGAGACAATATGAAAATCTTGCAGGAGATGGTGACATCCACATTGCTGCTTACAGAAACACAGCAGTTAAATTTCTGATGAATCTTGTCCATGAAACTAAATGCAGTGAGTTTCACTTTAACAAGAAGATGTTTCAGATTTTTTCCTTTTTGCTCTGGTGGATGTCTCTCCAACCACTGCTGCTCTCTTTGGTTTAACATTCAATACAGCACACAGTAGATGGGATTTGACTGCATGAGTTTTGGTCTGGGAAATTGAAGGGAGATGTTCATACTCATGGAGACAATTTGGTATCAATGGGAGGATTGTATCTAAGACAGCAAATCCACTGTTTCCAGAAAGTTCTTGCATCCTGTGATGTTATGAGATGGACACAGCTGGAGACAAAAGAGCTGCTGGTTGACAATCACAAACACATTTTCCTTTAAATACATGAATCCACTTTAATGTTCAACTAGAAACATATACAGTCAGATGAAAGGTAAACAATATAACTAAAGCACAAATGTCTGCTCCCCAGAACATAATTTAACACAAACTTCTTTGGTATTCAGTCTGTACACGGCTGACAGCAGGAACAGAGCAAATCCACATGTGATATTAAAAAAAAGCCCAACTATGTTCAGTAATCATAATCGATAGCCACTCTAATTGAATATATAAAACAAAGCTCTGAATCTCTGTATGAAACTATGACACTGACAAGTTGGACATCTTAATCTGCTCACCAGCAACAAAAAAGACAGAAATGTTGGAAATGTTTGCTGGCAGGAGATGATTGTGCTGGTCATGGTTGACATGATGGAGCTGGTCTCAGACCCAGAGAGGTCCCCAGTCTCTGACAACTGGTCCTGGACTTGGATTTGTGGGATCTAGAGACAGCTGTCATACATATAATGTGGGGTTGTTCAACCTTCTCTACTTACTGAATATGACGGTTATTGAACTGAACTTTCACCTCATCAACTATTCATCTATCTGTAAACAATTCATTACATTCTTTTTAAAGAGATACTGTGTAACTTTTTGCCACTATGAGGAGCTGAGCATGTAACTTCCCATAGGCCACTTGACACTGTCACAAAATTAAACAGTTTCCATCCATGTTTTGGATTCATGTCAGCAAACCAGTTGGACCAACTGATAGCGAAGTAATTTAGATTTTGGCATTTTTCAAAGGATATTTCTGCATTAGAGGATTTGGCCCTGGCAGAGGGATGTGACTGAACACTTCTATTTATAGATGTATCCATTGCTGTTGTTATGAAAATGTTAGCTTTAACTCTTAGCATATAGAACATTACACCATGTGAAAAGCATAAACTAGACCAACAAGTTGATAATTGTTCTGTTATTTATTTGAAATTTACATGAAAGATAGGAAATTATGTATTGCATGAAAACTTGCATTAGTTGCTCAAAATGTTTAGGGAGTCACATTGGCTTTCGTCTGTAGCTGATTAACTTAAACTAACTACGTTAAGACACACATACTGCAATATTCTGCAGCTTATTAGGTCTTACTGCCATTGTTTGGGCTGAAAGATGGAAAAAAGTTCATCACAATTTGGTACGTTTGTACTACAGGCACCTCTGAAGCAATCCATTTCCTGCTTTCTCTTTCTTGCCTCCTTAGACACCCTTTTGACCTTCTTACATCCTCCAGCCATGACAAACAAAAAGATGGCAGAGGATGAAAAAGTATCACAAAGCAGATCCCTCTGTCTTCAATAGAAGAGTGTGAAGTGTTGCAGGTCACATGATCCCATGAGAGTTGGATCTTTACTGTGAAGTTACAATGTGTGTTTCTGTGGAGAGCAGCCCCCTTGTAGTGCAGATACTAATCAAACACTGTATATGGACCAAAGAAATAATCCATTATTATTCACATTGGGCTGATATTGAGGTAAAAAGTTAGCTGATACTAGGCATCCGGGACTCCTTTTTTTTTTTTACAAATTAGGATAGTGCAGAGCTGATCTATGTTATATTCAGTATACAAGTTATTCAAACCGAACTGGATACATTTTAAACCTGAAAACTTTATTCTTCTGATTTATTTTGATGCCAAAATTATATTTATTATGTACATTTCTGGAGCTGGAGTCACCAAGCTACTGGATATCAACACACCAGCCTCTCTAAACATCACCCAAGGGGACATTATCAGATAAAACGAGAAAAATAGTGAAAAAGGAACATAGAAAGAGTAAAGACAAGAGTCAGTCAACAGTCAGATTTACCATAATTAGATTTGATCTCAGACAAGAACCTGGATGAAGATGGCGTCAGATTAGCCATCGTTAGGGCAGACCTCAAAGACGAGACGAGACAACTACGATGCCAGATTAGCAGTATGTAGGGGAGATCTCAGAGTAGAGATGGTATGAATCCAACCCTAGATTAGCTGCTATTAGGGGACAACTTGGAGAAGAGACGGGAAAAGGATCATACCAGCATAGTCATTAGGGGCAATTTTGGAAAAAGATGGGATAAAGATGACCCCAGATTAGTAATCATTAGGGAAGATCTGATAGACAGGGCAAAGACAGCACAAGAAGTTTCATACTCAGGTGGGGGTGGGAGGGGCAGTCAGAAAATAAGCAGAGATGCTACTAATCAGTTTATTATGGAACCTATAACTACACATGGAGAAAATGTAATGTAAATAATGTTATCCCCGGAAAAGACTGAAAATGTGACCAAAGAGACATGTTAATCCAAGGTGTGTCCACTAATTAGCATCACAGGAATCAACAATCTTGTAATTATTCAGTGGCCCTATATATAGGGCTACAGGTAGTCATAGTGCTGTTTGATGACATGGTGTTCACCACACTCAACATGGTCCAAAGCAAGCAAGCGAAAGAGTTCTCTGGATGTTGTAAAGAAAATATTATACAAGCTTGTTAAAGGTATAGGCTATAAGACCATCTCCAAGCACATTGATGCTCCTGTGACTACATTTGCACATATTATAAAGATATTTAAGATCCATGGGACTGTAGCCAACCTCCTTGGACATTGCTGCAGGAGGAAAATTGATGATAGACTGAAGACAGGTTTAATACAAATAGGAACAAAGGGGCTTAGAAAGACTTTTAGAAATTAAAGGTGAACTACAAGCTCAAGGAACATTAGTGTCATAAAAGAGTCAGTTGGAATTTGCCAAACTAAATGTTGACAAGCCACAAAGCTTCTGGGAGAATGTCCTATAGACAGATGAAACAAAAATTGAACTTTTTGCCAAGGCACATCAGCTCTATGTTCAAAGATGGAAAAACAAGACATATCAAGAAAAGAAGACTATCCCTATTGTGAAATATAAGTGAGACTCTGATATGTTTGGGGGCTGCTTTTCTGCATCTACCACAGGGTGTCTGTAATCTGTGCAGGTACGATGACATTTTGAGACTATCAAGGGATTCTAGAGAGAAATGTACTGGCCAGTGTCAGAATGCTTGGACTCAGTCACAGGCCATAGGTCTTGCAACAAGACAATGACCCAAGCACAGCTAAAAACAGCCAAGAATTGCTAAGAGGAAAACAAATTGGACTATTGAAAAGTGCCCTTCTTTGAGCCCTGACCTAAATCCTATAGAGCATCTTTGGAAGGAGGTGAAACACGCCATCTGGAAAAAGATACCCTTCAGACATGAAACAACTGGAGCAGTTTGCTCATGAGGAGTGGGCCAAAATACCTGCTGAGAGGTGCAGAAGTGACAGTTACAGGAAATGTTTGCAGTGATTGCCTCAAAAGGTTGTGCAACAAAATATTAAGTAAAGGATGCCATAATTTTTGTCCAGGCCTGCTTCATGAATTCATATTTTCAAATAAATATTTTAAAGCATGGCTGAAAAGCAATGTCTGATTTTCATTGGTTAAATTTAATATAATTTGTATTTTCTTATTAGGGGTTAGTCATATTGGATTGGGAACTTCCAGCTCTAAGACCCAGAAAGCCAGATGAACTGAAAAAATTCTGCAACAATTTAAACATGGTATATGTATTTCTCACAGAAATAATAATGAATCTGTTTCTGTTGTGTTTCATTCTGTTTATTCAATTTGACCTTACTTATTCCACTCTCTTACCATCTTCATTATTTTGGTGCAAATTAATTGTTTATTATTCCAAGATTGTTGCTGGGGGAAACCTCATGTAGAGACTCAGTTTGCCAACAGTTAAATGTTTACATTCCTGAGCCAGGAGTTCTAGAAGGGCTGAACAACTCTCACTCCTAGAGGGCAGAAACCATGTGGAGAGTTTGCAATGACATATCCCTAAAGGAACTCATTCTCTACATCTTAATGCCTTTGATGTAAACAAACAGGAGCCAGTGGGTTTATTTGCATGAAGAAAAGTTTTATGTCTGGCAACAGTGAAAGAAAGGAAGAAAGGAAGGAAAGAAGAGTAACAGTTTAAGGCATTGCACACAATACAGAAGTTAAGTCTGAGAGCTAAGCTAAACTGGTGTCCCCAGGCTGAAACTTTAGTTATCAAATTAAAGCTGTGTCCAGGGAAGCTAAGAATGTAAAGTTATAGAATTTATCAACTTCTTTATAAACTGTGCCCACAATTCTAAACTTACAAATTATTTGATTTCTTATTTCATGTGGACATTTTATGTTAATCTTTGTTTTAGTGCAACAATCAAATAAAGTGTAGAACTAAATGGATCGGAAATGAATTAAGAAAATGTTTCACTCCCAGGTGAACCAACACAAGTTAATCAAACTATGACATTATTGTTTGCTCTCCTATGGCTTTCACGACTGTGGTGGTGGTGGTCAGCTCCAGAGCACTTGACAAATAACATGAAAGATTTCAATAGCTGGATAAGTTCAGTTGTTCAGATTTTAACTGACTTTAGTGGTGATTGTATCTGATGAGCTCAGCTCAAAAGAAATCTTTCTGATTGATGAGATGACTGGCAAACTGTGTGTTGTGACATGAACTCTTGTTTGGGACTAACTGGACATTCATTTGGGCTAAAAATTGCCATCTGCAGATATATTTATTTGCTTCAAGTCCACATGTGTAGAGAAGTGATGAATTCAGCAAACAGGAACATTTCCACATGAACTTTCCTCCGCTGACTGTACAAACTTTAGCTGCTGTTGGCTCAGATATGGCACTCACATAGGATTCTGTTGTTGACCTTATTGATCTTATCTCTGGACTTTTTAGAAATAGCTCCTCTCAGTTCTGAGAGCAGATGTTTTCTCACACACACACACACACAAACACACACACACACACACACACACACCTCATTTTCTTACATTATATTCACTAAAATCTAAATTGTATTACTAACCTTTTGTAAAAACTAGCTTTATGTCAATGTTCTTCTGTGCAACTCTTGATAACTTGGATGTGTTCTGCTTTGTTCAGTGTGAAGCACCAGTGAAGAATGGAAGAGCTGCATAGTTTCGGTTATCTCTCAGAATTCAGATTCACACCTTTTGTAGCACCAGTGGTGAAGACGTTCTAGCTCTTTACCAGGTCAACGGAGACCTTGCTAGAGTTGTACTACAGTGAAACTCGGCGCAAAAGTAGTACAGGCCTTTGTGATTCATGCCTCGGCATACGGCAGATGATACTGCTCTTCCCTCTTGTTACACCTTTTGGCTACAATGGCCAAGTAAAGCACCAGCAGAATGAGCCAGTAGCAGGCGTACAGTGTTGTCCCTGAAATCAACAATACTTTTTCAGTTGCACTGAGTGGTTCTAGGCTCTCACAGTAGACTGTATATGCTACGCCTCCAAGGAGCACCATAGCCCACACTGTGACCGGCACAGCACCAATGAGGTTGACTACGATCTTCCTGCGGCCCGAAGTTCCCCATCCGGCCTTGTTGATGGTAAGCAAGGCAAATATTTTGGCAGGGAGCAGGCTGGACATGTAGAGCAGAGAATAGAGTGACATGAAGATCATGACGAGGCTACCACGCAGGAAGCAGGCGTAGGTGGCCTTCACCATGCCAACCAGTTGCACCGTCAGTAGGAAGAGCAGGATGTTCCACAGCCGCCCACGGTAGAATAGGTGGATCACTGTGGCAACCAGGAAGAAAGGGAAGAACCCGGTGACCACAGACTCATAGGTCATCCAGAGGCTGTGCTTGTGGAACCACAGGGCATTGTAGAGCCACTCGCGGAAGTAAGACTTGCTCCATCGAGTCTGCTGGTTGAGCCAGCGTAAATATTGGGTGGGAGTCTCAGTCTGGCACTGCGACCGTGCCGTGAATTTTGTCTTGAAACCAAAGCTGAGCACCCGATTGGTAAGGTGACGGTCATCGCCGAAGCTGCACTTAGAGCCAAGGAAGGTCTGGTGGTACCAGGGCTCCAAGAAGCGCTGCAGCAAAGAGTTCCTATACATGCCCAATGGGCCACTTATGCACTGGACACAACCAAAGTAGGACTGGCAGGCTCGCTCAATGTTGAAGGCCATCCAGTAGCGCACGCTGCTGAGGAAGGAAATCCATGAGTCGTACTTGTTGAGGATCTGGAATATAAAATGAGAAGAACTATTATTTTACAAGTAATGGGATGCAGCAAACAACCACAAGCTGAGACCTTGACCTGAACAAACCTTGTCCACAATTTCCTGAATACAACATATATCTAAACATGTAGTCAATATTCTGACTCTGCAAAACTGTAAACTTTAATGGTACCTGAGAATCTAAATCCAGATAAAAGTTAACCCTGTATAAAACTCTTCTCATTCCCAACTCTGATGCACAAACACACACATGCACATACATGTGCGCATACATGTGCATGGCGCACATACAGGTACACCATGCACCAAATAACAAATGGAAAAAAACAGTTTAAAAAATTCTTCTTTTTGTATCTGAATGAAAACAACACCAAAGTAATTGTGATTAGACTTAGTGGCTCAGGTGAAACTCCTCCTGTGGAGCGTTGTCCCTTAGCAAACTATTTGAAGCCCACAGTTTTAAATCTTGGTTTTGAAATTGACTGGGATTTTAAATTTGACAGTAAAACAAATGCAACAATAAAGTCAAGCTTCCATCATTTGACAGAAATGGTGAAGGTGACAACCACTTTTGTCAAAGCAGCAATTTGAGCATTAATCTATACCTTTATATTATTGCGGCTGGATTACTGTAAGTCCTACTCTGGAAGGGGTCAGTCCTCGCTCTCGCATCTGCAGCTAGTTCAGAATGCTGCAACACATTTTAATGGGAACCAGGAAACCAGAGCACGTAACTCCCTTTCTAGGCTCACTCCACTGGCTGTCCCTACACTTTAGAATCCATTTCAAAATACTTTTGTTTGCACTGGCCCACCTTGCATAGCTCAGCTCCTCTAACACTACACTCTCTCTTGGTCTCTCAGGTCAGTTGACTGGCTTCTCCTGGTCGTACGTAAGGTGAAAAGAAGCTCAGAGAGGACACAGTCTTCTCTGTAAGTGCACCTACACTATGGAATAGTTAAGTCAGTCTCTCTCACTGTCCATTTTTAAAACTCATCTCAAGTTTACTCATCGGCCTTCAACCCACCTGAGAACTGATCATATTTGCTTTTATTTGTTTATTTCTCCCCTTAGGCTGCCACCTTACTGGGGACTTTATGCCCCTAGTAGGGTCACCCAATGCAAATAGGTGTCTATGGGAGGAAACGGATGAAGTCCAGCCCAAAAGGCCTGGGGGGTGGGGCACTGTGGTGAGAGTCTTGTGGCCAGGCCTTTGCCCATGGGGTTTAGGTGCCCCTCTTGCTGACCCACCATCTACAGGATGGGCCATAGTGGGCTGTCAGTTGATCACTACCTGGTGGTCATTTGGCTAAGATAGTGAGGAAGGATACTGGTCAGGCCTGGTAGGCCCAAATGTGTAGTTAGGGTCTCTGGCAGAGTACCCTGTCAGAAGGAAATTCAACTCCCACCTCCAGCAGAGCTTCAACCATGTCTCGAGTGAGGTGGGGGACATTGAGTCTGACTGGGCAGTGTTCCATGCCCCCATTGTTGAGACGGCCAGCTGGAGCCCTGAGCTGTCCACCCAGGGTTTCTTAAGGCTCTGAATAATGTGGGGCTGTCTTGACTGACACTCCTATTTGTGTGGACATTGGGGACAGTGCCTCTGGATTGGCACACTGAAGGGGGGGCTGAAGGATATTCTCCAATTACAGGGGGATCCCACTCCTCGGCTTGGGGTAAAGGAAAGGGGTCCTGGAAGTGAGGTTACGTCAAATAGTTGAGTCTCAGATTGTGGAGGAGCAGTGTGGTTTTTCGTCCTTGTTGTGGACCATGAGAGTTCAATCAACCAATCTACATGTGCTTTGTGGACTTGGAGAAAGCGTTCAACTGTTTCCCCCAGGGACTCCTGTTAGGGGCTGCTCCAAGAGTATGGAGTGCCTGACCCTCTTGTACGAGCAGTCTGGTCCTTGTACGACCAGTGCCAGAGTTTGGTCCACATTACCATCAGTACATTAGGCTGTTTTTTATTGAGGGTTGGACTCCACCAAGGTTGCCCTTTGTCACTGATTCTGTTCATAATTCTGGTAATCTGTTTACGGACACAATTTCTAGGCAGAGTCAAGGTGTTGAGGAGATCTGGTTTAGTGGATCAGGACTGAGTGGATCCGGTTAGTAAATCAGAAGTGATGGGATCTGATTTGGGGGATCATGATCGGGTCTCTGCTTTTTGCAGATAATGTGGTTCTGTTGGCTTCATTGGGCCATGATCTCCAGATCTCACTGGAGCGATTCACAGCCGAGTGTGAAGTGGTCAGGATGAGAATCAGCACCTTCAGCCCAAAAAAGGTGGAGTTTTTTCACCAGGTCGAAAGTGACATCTTGCCCAAAGTGCAGGAGTCCCAGTATGTCAGGGTATTGATCAGGAGGTAAGGAAGGATGAATCTCTGCATCGGTCAGTCATAGTGAAGAAGGAGATATGCTAAAAGGAGAAGTTGTAGCTTTATCGGTCCATCTACGTTCCTGCCCTCACCATGCTCACTAGCTCATGGTAGTGACCCATAGAGCAAGATTGCCAATACTAGCAACCTAAATGAGTTTCCTCTGTAGGGTGGATGGGCTCTCCCTTAGAGATGGGGTGAGGAGCTGAGTCATCCAGGAGGGGCTCAGAGTAGAACCGCTGCTCCTCCACATCCAGAGGAGCCAGTTAAGATAGCTCAGACATCTCATCAGGATGTTTCCAGGACACCTTTGTGGAGAGGTACTCCGGGCATTTGCCAGCATGAGCAGTAAAAGGAAGTCTGGGCTTTCCTGCTCAGGTTGCTGCCCCCACGACCTGACCCAGGATAAGCCCCAGAGAATTGATGGATTGTTTTACTGTGTCTTTGAACTATTTTTACTTTATTTCATCATGTTTTATCATATTTAATTATTCCCTGTGTTATATGATATGCAGCTGCATCTGATTTTAAAGGGCATTATAAATAAAATTAACTGAACTGAATGCAGCTAGTGTCATGATTGGTTCCTCCTTTACTCGTTGGCGTCCTCTGCTGCCCTTCCTGGTACGTTGTCTCCTGTCTACAGCTGGGCTGAATTCAGTTGATTGCTGCCCAGCTGCCATCCATCTAC
>JAVQJG010230861.1:0-25916 GCA_036024015.1 Craterocephalus amniculus | reverse complement strand
TGATTCAAAATTAAATCAGGCTATGATTAAGAGCCTGCAGGTTATGCTACCCATCATAATTAAAAATGAAAACTTACAAGGAAAGGTATAAATAGGCTATACATCAACAACATTCAAAGTTTCAAGTAGGCTATGCTAGCAAGAGGCTGCGCCTTCGTTGATTTTTAAATAATCAACAAAATAAAAAGAGAGTAGCCTAATGAGAAATCAATGCGTATTTCTCTCTTTACATATCTTATTTTAGATTAATCATACCAGCAGATATTAAATGAACTTCAGACTCCAGCAGCAGTAGTTGCCTTTCTGTGGGAGTGGCTGACCGTTTACCGTTTTGGGATCTCGGCGCTGCTGGAATTTTTTTGCCTTTACTACTGACCTGGTCACCAGCTCCAATATCTTCTTCATTTCGGTCAATGTGAACACCTTGAGCAATGTCAGGAGACTGCTGCTCCAAGGCCACAAGGACATTGCAGGTCCTGTAGTCAAAGCCTGTGCATAACAGAGTTACAAATCAAGACCAAAAACATTTCAGCTAACTTTAGCATAGTCCAAAAATATAACACGCTACTGCACCTTTGGAAGAGTCATCATAACCAATTTGGCGGATGGTGTCGCGCACAACTTTCTGATAGTCTACTGTGGCACGAGATGTCACTTCACCTGCCAACAGGATCATCCCCGTCTTGGCAACAGTCTCTGCATTAAGACAAACACAAAAAAAATAATAGAATATATCTACAAACATCAAACATCCATAACTGACTAGAGAACGCAGCATAATAAAATTGTAAAAACGTGCTTACCACAGGCAACTTTGGCATCAGGGTCCTGCTTGAGATGGGCATCCAGGACTGCATCACTGATCTGATCGCAAATCTTGTCTAGAAAATAAAGATGAGAATGAAAAACTAACAGAATAAAATCCACCGTAAATCAATAAACTGCAACAACACCGCCACGTCAGGTGTAATTAGACTGTATAATATCTGCGCCGCCGGACGAGTTTTGTGACTAGGGCTAGCCGTCTTGGATCAGTCGCCATTTCAGCAACTGCACGTGTAATGAAGGGAACGCGCGCGCTCAACAAGACCGGGGCCGGAAGCCATCTACCATAAAAATCGAAAAATTAGAGGGTTAATTAAATCTACCCAAATTGAAACAGTATACCAATAACGTCGCCTTTGTTTGGGTAGAGGGTGATGTTATATGTCTCTATGCCCCGCGGGCCTGCGAACAACCTGTGAAATGCAGCATCTTAAGCTAGGTAGTGGCGCGTGCCGGAGACCGGCCTAGCTGCATTCACAAAGCTAAGAAGGCCATAATGTTCCAATATCGAGGTTTGTCACACACTTTCATACACGAATTGTTTTGATACAAACTACTAAGAGCACCGACATCATAAAAACGCAGTAAGAGATGTCACTTTTTTCGAGAGACGGTGCGAGCGCCGGGCAGCGTGTTGAGCCTTACCGGGGTGTCCTTCTCCGACCGACTCCGAGGTGAACAAGAAGCAGTCCTCGTCAATGAGCGAGTTATGAAAACCGTTCATCTCTCCGTTCATCATTTTAACAACTACTGCTGTTATACACAATGTTGGTTTTAAGAAAAAAAAAACTAATTTGATATTTTATATGGTCAAGACTTTTCTCTTGTGTAATAGCGTGTGCCTGGTTCTCTGCTTTTCCAGAAGATGACCTCGCAGCTCGCTCGCCTGCTGTATTGATGCTCATGGCGCAGAGCTCCAGTATTTATCATGTGAAGTCAGACACGCTGACGTAACGAGGAGGCGGACCGTGCCGTGGAGCCTATCACGGGGAAGCACCGACAGTATCCAAGAAATCTTCGCTGACGTCCAGGTTTGACAGCCATTACGTGCTCACAGTGAAAGGATAATCTATCAGTTTTGTCTTCAAAATTACTCATTTTCAACTGGTGTTACTACAAGAATCTCGGTGACAAGTGGCATATATTTAGCTACTAATTCAGGGGCAGTGACACGTCGTGTTCTTATTACACATTAGGTATAAAATCACAATGGTGTTGCGTTATAAAGGACTTAATTTAACAGTATTCACTAATATTGTTGTTTCTATTCCCCCATACACATCCTTACAGTTGCCTACTTTTTCATCTCATCATTTAAAAGTGTAATATTGCCTACTTACAAGTGAGACCCATACACTTTTAATTCCTTCATCCATTTATTTATTTTTTTCTCTATCATACAAAATTTCTACTGTCATAGCAGGTGATGTATGTTATCACTGGAATAAGTATACTGGACAGGGGGGAAAGGTTTACTTAAAGTCTTTTTTGGTTGGTACAAACCAGAGCCCCTCTAATTTATCTAATAAGTAGAATTAATTTTTGCTCTTATAAAACAGCAGATCATGTAACTCCCTGGACACAGTCAGATTAACCTGAAAATACTCTTTCCACCTAAGATAAAGAATACCGCTGGGATTCTGTATCTCAGCTCTGTTTTATTCAAAAGCCTCAAGCCTTTTTTGTAATTTGATTTTTAAAAAAGCTATTATAGTATACATGATACAACTTGTAGGCCGGGATGGGTTTATCAGTGTCTTTCAATGACTTATTTACTTTATTTTAACAGAATTCATTGGAGGAAACCAAAATTAAGTAAAAACTTAAAAAAGAATTTGCATACTTTCAGTTTTGAGACATTCCAGTTACTTCAAAAACATTAGAATATTTACTACTTGCACTGAAAGGGTTCATAATTTTGTGAGGTACATGTAGTAGGTCAAAGTTGCCAACACTGTGAGTCAAACCCATGTTTAATCAGACAGCTTTGTCATGGTGACTGCGACCTTTGATGCCAATCCCATTCAGAATATTGCTCAACAGTGAATACATAGCTCTACTAGTAGATTAGCTTTTATGTAAACAACACAGATGGAGGGGTTATTCAATCAGTGTCACGCCATGAGGATCACAGACCAGACATTCACCCATCACCTGCTTTTATAAAGATACCAAAACTTTTAATGTCCTCCAAGTCAACAGTCACTCACTATTAAAATGAGAGAAGCTGTACATTTCACTTAAGACAAAGAAATAAATTATGTTAGCTATGACAGTGATAATGAAGATTATTGGTCACATTGTTTGTCAAACACTCATTATTTCCTAAGTCCAGACCCAAAGGAGGAGGGGGGGGTGTCAAATTTGTTTATTCTTTTGTTGAAATAAGTCCAGCCTTATTTCATTCTCAGATTTGAATTAGTACAGGCTCCAGGGTGTTTAATGACAGTGGACTACTCAATTCCTGAGCAGTGTTGCATCATTGCAGCGCAGTCAGCATGAATTTGCAGGGTGGACACTTTTGTTTCAAAGAGGAAGAGCATGATGCAAGATGCCCCTGGTATTGCCCTCTGCAGGATGTGTTGTGTTTGCAGTTAAGACACTCGATAATAACCAGTAAATTACAGCATCCACAATGAGCAATCAAATTTGCTTTGCTAAAAGACAACTGTAATATCTGTAGTCTCTTATAATGTTGGCAGTCATAGAGGAGTGCATTGATTTTGCTTAGCAGAGAAAAATGGAAAGATCTGAATCTGAGCTAATGACCTTTAAAATTGACTGTCCAGCAGAGATTTGAGATCTTCATATTCGTGCAAAAAGGTTTAGGAAGCCAGCTGTATACTCAGAGTTTTTGTTTTTTTAAGAGCAAGCACGTTTATTTACTTTGTAAAAATGCATGTTCATGCTTACTCGCTGTTCCTTTGTTTTTTTATCCTATTACTGCTTTATATCCTCCCACGCAGACACGCCTTTTAATCTTCATGTGAGCTCTGGTTTGCCAGCAAATATTTTACTTGCAACATTGATCAGCATTATAAAGTTATTACCCTGTAAGTAAACATTCAATAAACAATATCAGTGTAAATTTGACAAAAATAAAGAGACAAACACAGCACAATTTGAAAGAGAGTATATATTTCTTTGGAAAGTTTAGTTTTTGAGTCAAAGAACACAGCAAGCAACCCCTGAAAATCCTTCTTAATGCTCTGATTTACTTTCTAATTTCACACAGATTAACCATCCCGGTAGGCCAACAGGATACATCTCACAGGGTTGCTGTATTTTTTTTCTCATTTCAATCACAATAATACAAACACCTGTAGACTAAACAATCTGGACTTCTGACAATATAAGCAACATCTGATCTGGATTTACTAAGGTGAAAACAGGAGAAATTACCATATGAGGAGAAATAACTTCATCATAATTCTTACGAGAAAAAAAAAATCTCAATATTCGCCAATATCATTTCCACATTCCCATTGAAATAAAGCTATATCACTGGCCAGCAGAATTTAGATTCATTTAAAAGTCAAATAAGAAAATTATAATTAATTTAAATTAAAATAATTTAAATAAAATAATTTTGTGGCATAGATTGTCTCTCTCTATACACATATATATCTATTTATTAATTATTATAATTTTCAAGCATACTTCATATTTGTTCTTTAAATATTTTCCTTATATTTTAGCCACACAATTACAAAATATTAACATTCATCAGACATTTCACAATAGATAGTCATTGGTCATGACTGCAGTACTGAACATACTATTCTAATTTATCTCAAGTAGGACAATCTTTTCTCAAACATGAACATATTCAAACAAAGGTCAAGTATGTTTTCTCATGTCAAAACTAAGGAAATACATTAATGCAAATACAAGGATTCCAGATATTTCTGATCAATGCAAGTATAACTACCTTGCATTTCTTGAACTTCAACTAACAGTGACACTGAGGGGTACAATTTTTATACTGCCCTTACCATGTTTTTCTAACAAATTTCACAGCCACAATTATGACAAAGAGGATTCAAAAACAGCACTTTACGGCACAAAAAACACAGTACCGGAATGTACAGTATGTCCTGCGGCAAACCATGCAAGCACATCCACACTCCATTCACTGTCCCATGTATTCACAAAACACACACACATACCCACACACTCCATCATCCAAAACATACACGTTTCACACTTCCAGAACACACACACACACGGCCAGCAAATTACAGACATACGCACGAGGTTACAGCCACAACACTGTCCTATGCTAACAGCCCAAAAGTACAAATTGTGAGATGGTGCGTCAGAAATCACACAGTAACAATGTAATACCACTGCTGTGACTACTGTTACTGCCAGCTATGAACCGGGATCATTCGGGGAGAATCTGAACAAGACAGAAAGTTTAAACACAGAGAACTGAAAATAAGGCAAAATAATTAATCATTCATAAAAAAATAAAGTATCCAATAATATTATTAATATTATTTCATTTTTCTTATTAGAATTGTGATGTTACACAGCAGTAGAGCATATCGGCCCTGTATCATCCAATGATACAAAACCTTGTAGCGGCTCTACACAGTAGAATTCTCGCTCACTTTTGTATAATATCCAGATTGAAGAAAATCTTGCTTTAGTTTCACTCAAAAAAACACAATGAAAACAGTTTTGTGTTGTGTGAGTAAAGGCTGTTGAAAAACCTGCACAAACAAGCATCTTGCGAAATTCCAACCGAAACTAGGGTGTGTGTAAAACCAAGTCCCAGTGGGTCAGGTATTGCTGCAGTTGTCACTGTACCACTAGTTCTGGCACAACAGCTGTGGTGGATCACCTGACATGGCCTCTCACAACCGACACATCCTAATGCACTCAAATGGCAGCCTATTTAAAGATCTTCACACTCACATTTACTCATCACACTAACATGTGTTGTGCTGTTGCTACTGGTTAGGGTGTGTAAGCCCGTGAAGCCTGGTCTCTACCTACTTTGACTCTGCTGTTTTTATGCACCCCCCGAAGGAACGTTATTCCTTTTGGGGGATGATTTAATATAACCTTTGCATATCAATGTGTGATGTTTGCTAAAATTCCAAAGCAGGGAACGTCCACAAAGCTACAAAAATACTAGAATATTAAGTCAAAATGCATGGCTGTCTCCACTTGCAGAATCTGATAATAGGAGTGATTTCTTTTTGCGAAAAATCTGAATGAGCTGATTAGTGTTAATACAAACGTAAATAAAACAACTAAAGCAAGGAGTGAACAATTTGTCAGCGAGCATGGTGCTGATTTGCAGTCTCCTGATATGACTGCTTGGTGCATCAGTGCAGAGATTCAAAGCGCTGTCTGAACACGGAAGATGTTTCCTAAACAGCATAAAGCAGCCACTCCTTTAGTTTAGATAGGCATAGTTCCTTGAGTAATTTCTAATGCAAGGTGTCAACTTCCTGTACTGTCCACACCTGAGAACGGACAAAGGTAGAATGAAAGGTATCACAATTAAAAATATACAAAGTGCACAGCTTAATACAACAACTCAAGGCCAAGTAAACCATTTGGTCCAACCAGATGACTATTCCTGAAAAGGATGGCATCGTAAAACCGTACATTTTCACTACAGGAAACATACAGCATAGTGGATGTATAGAATAAAAGACACGACAGTTGGCTATGTGACCGGTAACAACAGCAGGACTATGTTGGTGCATCACACTCCTGAATCCTCTGCACTTTTGCCCGTGTCTCCAGAAACAGACTGCTGACTGCTGCTGCCCTCTTCTGGACATCCCGAAAACTCTCTTTCTGTCTTGGAGCCATCAGTAATGTTAGGCTCCTTTGTTTTTGCCTTTGCGGGGCTGCCCGAACGGCTGCCCGAGCGGCTGCCCGACTGACTGCGGCTGCTGCTGCGATGGCGGCGGTGTTTGCTCTTATGTGGACTCGCACTGCGGGACCTCATCTTCATGACGACAGTGCTGTCATCTTCTGAGCTGAAGTCAGAGCTGTCTGAAGAACTGCTTTCATGCTCTGAGGTGGGAAGCTGGATCTGAAGATAAATGAGAACGATAAGAATAGTGGGAAGGGTAAAATAAAGAGATATAGCTGCAAACTGTCAGGAGAGGGAATGGAACGGTTGTAAAGATGCAAATGAATCCGCCAGCTGTAAAAGCATTTAATTGCCTTCGTCACAAGAACAAAGCTGGGGGTCATGATTACCTGAAATGGCTCTGTTACACCCACAATAGTGCTCATGTTGTTGCTATAGTAACCCAAGATAAAGTCCCCTGAGCCTTTGGGCAACTCCTCCTCTGTAAAGGTTACCTGCAAAACAGTGTGTCAGCATTTTTTTCCAAACGTGACATAAAAATTATCTTTCCAGAAAACACGACACACATTCATTCATTTTACCTGATGTTCCTGGCGAAGGAAATCTGCTTCCTCCTGCTTGGCCCACACATATCCCACATAATCTTTGTGGTGCTTGAAACCCACCTATGGATGCGACGGCAACATTACAAAACATAAGTACTTGCTCAAAAGCGGAGGTGAAAGTAACGATTACAAATACTCAAGTAACTGTAATTAAGTACATTCATTGGGTGCTTGTACATTTATAAGTATTTTTTTAAAAAGTGTGTAATTTTACTCATACTCGAGTACAGTTTATACCATGTAATCTACTTCACTACTTTTAAAATCATAAATCGCTATTGTGTACACCCATAATTTGCACCCTCCATACACCACACTTTAATCGTAATGAAAATAGAATAGTACAGGATAGACTTGGTAAACTTAGAAAATTAGCTCTTGCTGAAACTGAACAAAAGGTTCAGAAAGTGAAGTGTGACAGAAAGGCATCATTTAATTGTTCTATGCAGGTTTGATATATTTTATGTAATTTTTTTGAACAAACAAAATTTCTGCTTTTGTCATTTTCTTTACCAAAAAATTTCCTTTGTGCAGTTGTTCTATGCATCGTTCATCTGAGAAAAGTGCTTTGAACGTAGATGTTTTATACAGGTGAATAGAATCAAATGCCTGCTATTGACAAAATAAAACATCCATCAGTTAAAAAGTAATTACGGTAATACTCTGAGTAGTTTTTGACAAGAGGACTTTGTACTTTCACTCAAGTATTTTTTAAGACCAGTACTTTTACTTGTAATTGAGTACAATTTAAGCAATGTAACAGTACTTGTACTTGAGTACAAATTTGCAGTACTTTTTCCACCTCTGCTCAAAAGTGGTGATGCGCATGAATAGTTTGAAGCATCGCGCCTATTTATTAGTTAGCACAAACGATTCTTCAGATGAAAACCTAGTTACCTTGTACAGTCCAATCCAATCCCAAGAACTGCGGGCATAGTTTGGTGCCAGTTTGAATTTGGCTGTAGCATCAGCAATGCTAGTCCACTCATCCCCCACGATGATTGTGACCAGAGGAATATCCACCTTGTATGGGAACTACAAAGAGTATTTAGTACAATTCAGTAAAAGTGATAAAAATTGTCAAAACATCAACCAAATTGTGTACCAGGAGTCATCTGTCAGAATATCTTAACAGATGCAGATTTATAGTCTTTCATACTACAACTCAGCATAGACTGTATCCTAAAATGGCCAAATTATTAGAAATTTTTTCGATATAATTTAGGTGTTGAAAATTAGCATTAAATTTGTATGCCACCACTATAAAAAGTATTCAAAGCTGGAAGCCCTCGTTATACTGACTGGTCAACATAAGCTATGCAAGTCTATCTCACCTGCAGGGTAAAGATGGAAGAGACTGGTTTGTGGTCGCTGACAGTGTATTCCATGTGACTTCTGTAACAATGCTGTGTCACTTTAGTCCCACTGGTCAGCCCTGAAATGGAGCCACGCTTCCCTGCACTTTGAGCGGCAGGTGCTGTGGCTCTTAGACGCCACAGGATTCGGTCAGTCCAAGCTGGTTTGCGCTTCTTCCCACTGGGAAGTTGCCAGAAATACAGGGATTGGGCAGAAAAGAAAAAAAAAAAAAAGGTAAGAAAAACAAATCCTACTTCAAAATAGCACATGAAGGGAAAAACAGGGGATTTTCATGCTCCCTCCAGCATAGAAGGGACCTTTATTAGAGGACAGTGTAAGCTCTGTAATGTATGGTCAGTGGCCTAGAATTTATAATAGTGCCGCTGGCATCACTAACCTTGTGTCATAAGTATTTGTTCCAACATCAAACTTGTAGGTGGGAGGGAATTTCAGCGGTCCTTCTTGGAATCCTTCCAACACAGTCTCACTATCTTTGGCCATATTCAGCTGTAAAAAGTACAATTAATAGAAATCTCTTAATTAAATGACAAAGTACTGCCCGTTCAAAAAAGATTGCTTCACTCTGCTGCCCTCTAGTGGAGAGAAAGAATAATCTATCATGAGTTTGTTTGCAAGCCTTCAAAGCGTTATGCTTTACTTCAGTGTAAATAGTCTTTTAGAAAGCAATTCTGAATGGGATTTTAAGATATTGACAACAGCTGTTTTTCCTAACGTTTAACCCAATCAAACAGGGAAATTAACCAGTTCCTATAAATACAGATGAGGGAAAGTACAAAATGTTCTTTTCAAGAAGGTCACATGTAGTTTGCTTAAATTTGATTTCACAGTCTTTTTTTTCCAGATAAAATCCACAGCCGTAAGATTTTACCTGATCCTTTTCCCACAACAGGGACAACTTGTTGTTATCAATGGCTGATTTCACTACTTGCATTTCCAGGTCATCAATGCGGAAATTGAGGTCTCCAAACCAGAAGACCAGACTGGGGAAGAAAAAAAACATCGAACATGCAACAATATCAAGTTGAAGTGTTAAAGATTTAGATCATGGTGGATACACTGACTTTTACATTTACTGGAGGTGTGCTGCTCGTCATCAAAAAGCAGAGAGCCTCTGCTCTTTATTACTCAGTTATTCCATCTGAATTCTTAAAATGATTTGCTGAACTAAAGTGACACATTTTTATAAAATGTATTAAGAACAAAATTTCCTGATAAACACATTGCATTTTCTGTCTGCCTTCAAGTATAAATTCCTTGATAATTATTGACAACTAATGAGTTGGATGATTTGAATGAGAAGATGCAGCTGTATGTATAAAAGCCAAACATGGAAACATTACTGTTACCCATCTTATTTTTCATTTCTTTCCTAGCAGAAAATGTAACTCCGAACTCTCTGTGTGCATGCATGTTTAAATGTGCGCTGACTTACTCATGGTCAAGAACCCCAGTGGCAGCCTGGCCCTCAAACTGCTGCTGCTGCAGGATGCTCTCAAAGTCCTCCATGCGCTGGTCAGAGTTCTCCATGTGAGCCGGCAGGTGGCAGTTCAGGAAGCAAATGCTGTGACCGAACGCTGACATGCGGGCACTCACACCCCCCTTATTCCCCTGTAACATGGACAAGCAGTGAAGTTTGTTAATGAGATTAACCCTGACACGTACAGAAACAAATGATAAGCATGTTTAAGAGATTCTGGCAGCTAATGGAGAAAACAGGCTTTTATGCTTCTGTCCAACATTCCTTTGGAAACAAAATTAAATAGGTTGAAATGAGTATTGTCAGTGATAAAACATTAAAAGGTCTAAGGACTATAGTTGTGTATATTGTTTTTATATTTCTCCGCCAAAGCAAAACAGGAAGTGTCCTTATTAAAGACTAAACACTATCAATATTTAATGCAGTGAAGTGCACACCGGGGGACAAAATGAGTCATTGGATACTCGCTTACAATACTTTCTGCTGCTCTGACACAATATAACAATTTATGTTCCAGTTTAAATTTGCTTATTTGAGCTCATTAAGGAAAGTTAGAAAGGGTAGATGGAAGTATCTGCTACATTAGTCCAAACTAAGATCAAACCACTGTGTTATGGTAATATGATGAAAACCTAATAGTTTCATGTTTGGCTTTCCAAGCATTAAGAGGAACCTACTGGACAGTGAGATAAAACTTATATTTCTTTATACTGATAAGACAAGATAAAGCAGAGTTTGACTATCAAATTATCAGACTTGACATAAAGGAGCCTTTCATTCTGTCCAGTGTGTCTGAGATCGACACACTCTCCCATTGGATGAAAATGTGTCCAAACTTTTGACTGGTAGTGTATATTAGACATCTTGTGAAAATGTCTTAATAAATTGCTGGCCATAGAATGCTGTCAATAACCATCTTACCCAGTAACCCCCCAGGCCTGTGCGTGTGGTTTCAGTCTGGACTCCACGGAGAAAGGGTAGATGGAAGTATTTCGCAAATATCAGCAGCAACAGCCCCTGCATCCTCTGGGTTGTCACCTGAAGGGCAAAAGGCAAAAAGGGACAGACAGAACAAGATAAGGGTAACATAAAATGCCAGGAGACATATTAAAAAAAGAAATCTGCATGATTCTTTTTTGCAAAACTCATATGGAAAGGAACATAAGTCTATGAACATAAATTATCTTGGGCCTTTTTCTCTCATTATCCCTATACTGCCCTCTTGCATTTCCATTGTGCCCTACAGGAGCCTGTGGCCAAGCTCTCATGAAGCACATCAAGGATGCTACAGCTTGTGTTTTACCCTCTCTGTGGTTTCAAACCACTATACAGAGACAGAAAAGCTTGCTGTTGAGGCACTTCATGGTTATGCCCTTTATCTTTTTACAGTTCCACTAACATCCAGCCTCTTGTTGTCCTACATGAGAATGAAATGCACATTAGTGCTCTGCCATCATGAAAAACATTGTAGATATTTTTGGACCGTTGATGAGAAGGATGAGCAGGAATCTGACAGTGGAGCTGGAATTTTCATGTCAGCCCCATCCCTAGATATGTATGTGCACCCCTCCCTCACCATTTGTCCAGTGGTTTACACAACCCAACCCCCAACCGCAGTCTGAAGAAGCACAATCACACCCGAGCTGAAATGGCCTGTGGGCAGTAACAGAGGCATACACATCCACGTGACCGAACCCTCTTGCTTGTATAGTACAGGGCTATTTGGACGACTTTGTTGCATAATAGATGTTACTGAACCGTAAACATGACCAACTTTATTTTCTGGTATGAGTGTGGACATAGACGGACAGTGGATATTTTTACATATGCATGTGCTGGTGTTAAGTCTGAGAAATGTACCTGGGAGTACTGTGGCAGAATAACATTTAGGTCAACATTAGTGAGCACCGCAAGCTTTTTACAAGCAATATTTTGGCTTAGAAAGGAGTTTTTTAAGCCCAAAGCCCAACATGGAAATGTGTGCGTTTGTTTTTGCACAAAAACACACAATAATGAGAAAAATGAGCCATGAGTAATAAGTTTGATGTTAGCAGGGCATCCTGGAAATTTGGAAGAGTAAAATAATCGTTTATTCCTTCCAGTTTCTAATCCAAATGATCACAGAAACATTATTATCTTCTTCCACTGTTCCCAACAGAATTAAAAGAGCTGACAGTGTTTTTTTTTTAAATAGACAATAAGATTTCATAGAACGAATTGGCATAGAAAATTCCATAATGTAACAAACTGAATAGATAGTACCATGTTTCCATTAGAGATTTGCACACTGTAGCTCACACATAGAAATTATGGTGACAATCAGCAGAATCTACATGGTGAATAGGCAGAAAAAATGTCCTGTAAGCTCTCTGAAGAGAAGGGATGATGGAGGAAGTTTTCTTGTGCTTACAGCAGTTGTAGCTTGAACCTGAAACTGATTTGTTTGTGAGGAGTCTCAAAGCAGAGACAACAGAATGGTTGCTACGCATCTGTCCACCACAATGTTATGACTATACAGCTTCCCAACATAATCACGTACATTCCCCTACTCATGAGCTTAACATGCTCTGCTCGTTGTATTAATATCTACTTGAAGCGAAGCACGCAACGAAGTCACTTCAAAGGGGTTTTACCAAGGTTTAAAACAACCTAGCAGACCATAATACAGCTGCAGGACAGCATCAGTCTCACTGTCAGAGGCCCATCAACACTGACAACAACTTGATCCAAAAATAAAACTGCACCCTGGGAGACTTGTGTCTAGCACTTCTAGCTCGGCAGCTGATTCATGCACTCTAGCTCACCATGCCAACTGAGCCTAGCTTTGTTTTGGATGTATTGGTCCAATACTAACCACAACTGCATTGCAGTGTATTTAGAAGATTAAAACATGGAGTGTAACAAGACAGCAGGTGATTTTGTTTGATTGTTTTGTAACACTCACATTTTATATACAAAAACTCACAGAGACACACATATATCGTTTGTATCGAACAATACAACATTTTTATGTAATTGTCCTCTGATGATGAGTTCGGTATTGAAAGCTCAGTGAATCTTATTACATTGATGATGGAAAAATCGGAAGACCAGCCGTCATTTTGAGAGATCACAAAATTGGATTAAGAAACTGTACTTATTTAAACAAATGTTTATAGTTAATTAAAGAAAATGCAGGTTAAAAAAGGTATTAAAATAACTTTTCTTTGTATTGAAAAAATATCGAACAGTGACACTGAAGTATCGAACCAAACCATTTGCTATAAAAGCTGCAGAGATGGTAAAGGAGACTTTGCATCCTCAGTTTGGCAGATAGCAGAAGATAGGAGATTCATTGATATAACATGCCTATTATAATTTATCACCTCATCCATTGCTTGGGATATAATTGGTCTAATCAGCAAGAAACACAGATCTCACCAGCGATATTATAGTGTGTACAACTACAAAGTCTTTAGCATTTCGCTGTGGATCAAAACAGATATATTTATCACAGAAACATTACTGACCAGCACATAACCGAATGGGCTGAGTCTCTCCATGCAGGCCTCACTCCACTGGTCTGTGAAGAGGACATCTTTCAGTCTTTTGTTAATCATAGAATTCACTTCCTGCAGCCTTGAAAAAAAAAGAAAAAACGTGACACAAAACAGAGCAAAAGGGTCAGCAGGGGACAAATATGCGAGAGGAGCAAATGAAAGACTCTGGTCATGTAATGCTGGATGGATAAAATGACAACCTTTGTAAACATTATTCAGAGAGTAAACAATTTTGGACTGGGCAGATACATGACCAAAAAAAAACACCACAAAAAACTCACCCGATAATATACATGTCTGTGTTTCCATCACCCACGTTCAGGCCCAGCACAGAAGTGATGTCATCAGGCGGCGTGGCTGAGCCCACGTTCCAGGTGATGATGTGAACCCTGTTAGAAGAGACGGTTATATAAACTCTCTCAAAAATGCTCATCTCCTGCACAGTTGTTCACAACTTTTGAGGTTTGATTATATTCTTTTTGATTAAATCTATAACTGTATTGCATTGAATTGTAATATTAAGTTAATGCCATGTCTGAATGAGGATAGTTAATCTTTTGGATATTTGTTTAGTGGATAGGTAGTCAGTTTGTTTGCACATCTGGTAGTCATGTCACTTTATTGGTAAATGTCACACTTGATTTCACTTCAGCTAGCAGATATAAAGGCTCCTCAAACCGCTTTTGTGGGTTTAGTTTGTTTAAGAAATACCTAGCGTGATGGGCATGTTTACTCATCTCTCTTGCATATTGAATGAGAATTGTCAAATAACTAAGAAAGTATTTCATCAACGGTGATCAACTATTTTGTTTTATATCAGTAGTTTAATTGTGCTGTTTTTATGTCATTTTTTTTGCTCTGTAAAACACTTTCGAATGCTTTTGTATGCTTGGAGAGAGAATATAAATTATGTGTTAAATATTGTCATGAAATATAAATCTGTGTTTCTGAATTAAAGACAGTAGGTAATAACAAATACACTTTTACTACTACTTTAGTACTGCTGTATAAAATTAATGCTATTTGTCAAGGCTACTTTTTCTCAGGGGCCTAAGGATTAGATGCTCAGTGCAGGCACTGAGCGAAGACAGTCAGATCAGAGGTCAGAGAACTTACCTGAAGTCTTCCACAGTCTGCGGCTGAGTGTCGGCAGTGCCGGCCACAGAGAGGGCTCTGTGTGAGTGAGGGGCCAGGTGAGGAGGCACCGGCCTGCTGGCAGGCGGTTGGGGGACCGATGCAGCCCTGACAGGATGGTGACCTGGACCTTTAGGACGTGCCTTCATGCTGGGCACAGTGTGCTCCCCCATGGGTTTGGCTGCTGCAGGGGGAGAGGGCTTTTGGCGACTTGCTACAGCGCCATCAGCGGTGCTCTCATCCTGGTCGGTTAATGGAGTGGGTTCAGTTTTGGGCTCTGAGATGTCTACCGAGCCTTCAACTCTGGCACTTCTTTGGGGCCGTCGGGGCCTGTGGGGAGCAGCGGGTTGAGGGCCAGTCATGGGATCAGTAGATGGCGCCGACGCGTTTGAGTCAGGAGCTGCAGCTGATGTTAAAGCCTCTGGTTTGCTCGGTGCATTGTCTTCTTGTGTCGGGCTTTGGCTTGGTTTATCTTGGTCCATTTCTGTAATTTCTAGGATAATTAAAGAGAGATTCATTTTTCCAGTTGCAAAATACACATTATGTATTCTTTACTCTTTTAGGATTTCATCATCCAGGCCATCTCACACAACAAAGTGATGATTTTCCTCATCCAGAACAATCCAGATATTACTAAGAGATTAAATACATCTATGCAGCTATAAGGCACAGACAGGATTTAAACTGGAACTTAATCAACAATTGACAATTCAATTCAGCGGGTGAGGGTAAGACTGTCATGAGATCCTACTGACCCAGCCGAACAACTGAGTCATTCAATTACCTGCATTCTCAAGTGCTGGGGAAAAGCTAAACACAGCTGCATGTAAGAGTTAGAGGCAAATAAAAAATAAAAATAAAAAACAAATAACTATGAGAAAGCAGGAAGGGACGGGAAGAGTCCTAACCTTTTGGGTTAGAATTTGGCAACAACTATTTATCATCCTGTCTAGCTGCTCAGTCTGTTCATATCAGCTCAGAGCACCTGCCACATGCTTGCACTACTGTACGAACCGCTGCACGGCCAAGAACAGCACAAATAACAGCACGGAATAAACAAAACAGAGAGAAAGAGCTGCAGAGAGATTCAACAGACACTGGGCACAGAGCAGGAAATAAAGGACAAGTTTTAATTAAAACGAATCGTAAACAACTGATTTATTGCTGACTGCCATACATGCAACATTGTGACTATGGTCTGAATCACTTTTTTAAAAAATTGCTTGACAGGGGACAATCTTTTTCTGCATGTTAACACCTCTGAGCTCAAACGATCTGATTTGGGCTGAGACAGCTCGACCCAGACACTTCAGTCAGTGGTGGTATTAATGTAGCTCATGAAAAAATGCCCTAAAATGTTAGTCCTAGTGGATTCTTGCTGACATTGAGGAACCATTAGGGAGCAAATTATGTCTAACAATAACAGACTACACCCTCCACATCGTTGGAATGAAATCCCGAGCATTATGCACATAGCTCGGGTCATTAGGCAGATGCAGCTTCCTGCTTTCGGACGCAGAAACAACAGAGCTCTCTTATGATTATTCACATGACCTTGAGTGGATGGAGGCCATGTCTTTCATGCTTCTGTATTCCACATGTGCCCATAAACATGCTGATCTTTTAGTCCACCAATGACCTGACGCCTGGCTGGGCTTGATGCATTCTTGAGGCCCATGTCTTTGGTGGGGAGGGAGGGAGGGGGGAGTGGGCACACGTGGTAGTGGGTGGGTGCAAAACGAGCTACGGGGAAGCGGGTGGGACAGCAAACAGAGACGGCCCCTTCAGTGACAACACTGTGTCTCTTTGCAGAATGTCTCTAAATTGATCCTCTCACACTTCCCTCTGGCACCGTCTATTTATCCAAGCTTTAATCCCTCTTCTCTGGCTCTCTTATCACCCCATTTCTCCAATCCTTTCTCTTTCCAATTCCTCCCCAAGACCCACCTTCAGTATATATGCAACCTTTTCCTAAGCTAATTTAGTTTTTCTTTTTCTCAAAAGATGAGGATATACATATGCATATACACTATTTCAGACCTAAAATATTTCCATTCCCTTCCTCATTTATCCTCCCCTGCACTCTGAGGTGACACTTAATGTTCCTCCTGCGACATGTTGTGCATTGTCTCTCTCAGCCAACCACCTCACAGTCCCCATCAGTGACGTCAGCAAGCCACAGCTCCTACAGCCGCTGTCACAACAAACAGACATGGATCATAACATTGGGAAATGTGCATGTTTATGGGCTCAAAAACATGAGGGGGAAACAGGAGAATGAGGAGAAAAAGTGATTAAGGGATGTTAAACCATGTATCAACTCTAGTATTGCCATACGTGAGCACTTGAGATCTATATTTTGTGTAAGAGCCAAACATTAGACAACCACATTGTTTTCTACCCGCATTCACAGGGGAAAGAATGAAATAATCTTTAAAGCCAATTCGCTTTGCGCATCAGTCTTAGGGATGGGCATAATAAATCAACGATCAATTAATCGATCGTTAGGATTTTAATCGATTACATAATCTTTTGATTTATCGAATGCATCTTTAAACTGGCACTAAAGTTGTATGTAAGTGCATATTTTCCAGTGTAACCATTGACTGAATCCCATTTAACTGCCACACGAGCCGTTCATGTTGTACTAAAAATCTAAAAAAGGAAACTTACTAGGTTTTTTTCTTTCACTTCATATAAACATATACTATAAATATTGAATTTTAATATATGAAAGATCAATGATTAATCGATTATTGATCGTTAATTCTCCTGATAATCAGTTAAGACAATTTAAGTGGATGCCCATCCCTAATTAGGCTAAAAGAAATTATCTTTATTCTTACTTACTTTTATTCTTCCCACTACTACAAAGACTTTTTCTCTTCATCTAATCTCTCTCCTTTTGTTCATTTTCTTTTTAATTGTTGTCTTACGTTCAATAAACTTACTTAACTAACTAACTCTGAATTGTCTTTCTTCTGAAAGTGCTGGCTTTGCATAGCTAGAGTTGGTTTTAGAACCATTTTGCTGTCTTTGGTGTTTCTATTGTAATAACAGCCAAGCAGTGAGTTGGTGATGAAGGCCTCCAGAGCCATATGCCCCTGTGACAGGGATACTAATGATGACCCGGACAGAGATGACACCTGCAGCTGCTCCACACAGCTGTAATGGCTCCTCCAGGTCCTAATGCCACTGTGTATCACTCGCCTGTAATCCAGCAGGCTTCATCTTTCTGATCAGGTCACTGGGAAGGCTGCAGGATGTCAAAATGATTTTGCGCACAGTCTAACACTAAAAAAGCCCGCTGACAACATACAGTGTAATTGTTGCACAGAAAAACAGAGTTGCAAACTACAGTTTCACTGTATGGCCATTAAACATGGCAAAAATCAAGAAAATGTGAACATCTACTCGCTTGCTTGAGCAATATGCTTCAAAGGGTGTCTGTAGAGAGAATTATCACCAAGTTCCAAAAGCAAAATCTTGATAATTACATTAAAAAATATTTATGTTGTAAATAACTGTCCAATGTCAAGTAATTGGAAAGCCTGGACACAGAATTAAATTCAATGACAAAAGCTCATTAGGGAGAATAAATTTGATCCTCTGTGTACTGATGCCAGCTTGTGCATGAAATTATGAAAACTGTCTCACATAGCTTGCCTCATTGGACATTTTTCCTTCCTGCAAGAGCAGCTTAAGTTAATTTCATTCCATTCTAGAGTTTACTTAAATATAAATGGAAAAAACAAGAAAATGAAACAAAAGAAAAATCAATTTAAAAAAATTGCCTTTGCTCCAAAGGAGTGGGAATTTAATCCCATTCTCCTTCATATGTCAATGAATGTATAACAAATATCAACATCCCATCATCATCATAGCTACTATAAATACCACAGTCACATTACAAATTTGGCAATATATTACAATGAAATACTCTGAAGACATATATACCTTATACTTATACAACAAAACTACATATATATATATGTGTGTGTGTGTGTGTGTGTATAATTTTTTTAAACCTCAATCAGCAGTACATAATTATCCATATATTGTTCAGCTTTACAGTAAAGACGCTCCTGTTCCAGTTAATATGAGAAAACTTGAATAACAATGACTGCATCTGAAATGACACATTGTTTTGAACTCTATTGTTGCCACATTTATGCTTGCAATCCTCCCTGAGCCCATTTATAGCTCAGTGAAGGTACAGGAAGATAGTTGCAGCTATGGCAAATCTTTATCTGTGACCTGTAACAGCTTCTAGCTGCACATGCAAATAAGCATAACAACCAAGAGATATGCCTGTAGTTTGGCAGGTAGGCCGAAATCTGCTTCCTTTTTACAGTGCAAATACATGAATACAAACCTTACATTGCTCACTTTCATTTTAGGTAGATACAATATGTACTAACTGTGACAGCAATAAGGGAAAGCTCACCTGAAAAAGGAAAACAGAAGAATATTTGGCCTGTATTCCTGCATTAAGGACAGTTTAGAAAGAAAGAGCATGAAGGTCATTTTAACTGAGCTGTGTTTTGCATTAGATATTATCTCAGACATAAGGTATGACAGTGTCTGCATATGTTTGTGTGTGTCAGAGATCATATGAGGGATGAAAATATCAAAGAACCTGTGTGTTTGTTGGATTCATTAGCATGACTTTGGTATTGATGCAGGCGGAAGAATTATGAAATTGTCAGGATTATGTGTCATTATAATTTGTTTTAAGCCACAAACAACTGCTGTAACAGACACCCATGACTAGGCAACTGTATCAATACCCATTTCCAAACAGACTCACCCGTGGACAAATATATCCGGTTTCTGGTCTGTCATGTTGGAAACAAACAAAAATAAACTATGTTAACTTCATGGTTAACGGAATCATATCCTATCAACCCATATACCACTGGTAGGATTCAAGCCACGACATAACGCATGCGTGTAGCTGATTAATAATCACCTTTACCTGTTTGGCTTCTTCTGTGTAAAGGATTGTGACAGCTCAGTTGAGGAAACCGTGTCTGAAGATGCAGAAGTCGCTCAGCCCAAAGCCTCACTATAAGACGTGAATCTATAAGACCCACTCCCTGTTTCTAAAAAACACAATTAACTTTCTTTTCCTATCGCCTCCAAGGAGAAAACATGGGCATCTCAGCGCCTTCCACCCTTCCTTCCTTCCTTCCTCAGCGGGGAGATGGCAATGAGGAGGGTTTGGAGCGATGCTGACGACAGGTTCAGGCAGACTACATCTCTCAGAAACACACAGGTTTAGCTTCTTCCCGGGTTTAAAGACACTGGCTGCAGCGCGGCTCAGTCGTGCCCTTCAAATTACAGAAGTCGTTGAGGACAGCGCGAGCGCAGCGCTTCCGTGAACGAGCAGCCACTGTCTGACAACGCTGCTGGGTTGATGATTACAGTGCAATGTCTTCAAGCTCACAGAACTACGGCAGGTAGAGAGGACTGGAAAACACGACCACGGCTTGCATTTATGGGAGGACGGTTGTCCGTGACAACTCGCTCATCGATTCGTCACTGGTTTCCGTGCACGAGTCGCTGTGAGCGTGCGAGCACCAATTATCATCCATGAAGATTTCAGTGCAGTTCTATGTTTTGTCAGTCTATAACGAGGCACTACCGCCGCCTAGCGGGTGGTTTGCTGAAGTGCGCGATATAACATTGACATTTGAGTTTTGCAAACCTTCTTACATGCATGATGCATTCAAATACTGATGGACAGGCCATTGGAAAAACCTATGACATTCACAATCCCTTATCCTCTTGTTACTTGGCCCTTGGGTAAACCTTTGTTTGGCCTTCATGAACCTTGTATTCATCGAAGAAATTCTTAAGACCAATGCTGTTATTAAAGCTCTATTTTTAGATTATCTTTCGACATCGTTTATCTGTACTAATCTATCGCCTTGTAGTCTTCTATGTTGAGACCCCAGTTTGAAGTCTTTGCAGGTCAGTCGGCTAATGGTCAGTCACGTTTTTCAGATGATAGTAGGCCTACACTTTCATGTGAGAAAATAATAAGAACTGGAATGTAGGCCTATCTTTAATAAATAAAAATTCCTGCACTATAGATTTTTTCAAATAAATTAAATTAGACCATATATTTACCTGTAGTTATCTCAAAGGCTGCATGGTGGTGTGGCTATCGCAGTAAGGTGGTTGCTGGTTCGAGCTGATATGGAAAAAAACTCTGTTATTAGTATTAACATGAATGTACTTTGTTCTTTGTTATTTATATATTTATATTTACAACACAGACACATTTCAAAATAAAGACCTAAACAGGACTGGGTGTATTTTCTAACAGATAATAAAACACTGGGAAATTATGTTGCTGTGGCAACACCAGAGGATACCTCATCAGTCTCTTTAACTTCTTACTGTAGATGTCTGTGACCTTTACAAAATTAATGAGTCAAGAGCTGTTTCTCATTGTGCGTGTGTGTGACTGTAAGTCATTTTGTGTGCCCTTTAGGTGATAACTTGTTGGGAAAAGTGCTGCACTGTAGTCAATGTGATGTGCTGGGTGGCTGGAGGCTACACAAAAGTTAATGAATTACTTTTACTTCATCTGATCTCAGCTCTATCAGTAGGCTGCTCAATGAAAAGAAAAAAACATTTTAGAGCGGAACAAAGACAAAACTAAGATTGTGAAGTTGGTCCAAAGAATGAGACATCGAAAGTTTGTGCACTTATTAGGCTTTCATTGGCTGTGCTTGAATCACTAAGTCAGACGTCTTGGATTTATCTCAGAATATTGATCTCTAGGAAACCATATTGCATCAACCTCACCAGAACTGGTTTCCATCACTTAGTAAATTTATCAAAGGTCAGAAGCCAGGTTTGAAAACTATCACATCAAACTTACTTGGAGAAGTTAGTCCACACATTCATAGCAAGAAGATTAGACAAGATTTGCACAATCATGAAAAAAAAAACAGGACAACTTTCACTAATTCACAATTTAGCAATCAGTGTTGTGACAGACAGCAAAAACTGGACATGACTCCAATTTTGAAGTCCTTTTACACGTTGCCTGTTCAATGTACAACCCAAATTCCACAAAAGTTGCTGCTGAAAGAGAAAGGTCTTCTCTGAAATACATGTCATATGCTCTTAAACCTTGCATAGTCTTCTTATCAGGATTCAAAGCTCTTTTTAAAAAATGCAAGCATGTTCAAATATGGCTTCCAGCTTGCATAATGAAGCTTTAGTTGGGGGAGGAGGAAAAGGGTAAAACCTGAATCACTGCACGTTTTTTAACAGCAGCCACATCATCAGACAGAAAATGGTTAATTATAGGGACCCGTTTCCCTATAATTAACTGTGTGTAACTCCATGCAATGAAAACTGCAACAAGCTCTGATTGAAGTAAGAGTGAAAAATTAGATAACAAAGAAAAAAGTCTTGTGTGAGCAGTTTCTGAAAAAACTACAGAATCTAAAAGTTAGTGTCAGGATCGAGCTTTATTAGATAAGTAGTCCTTCAGGTTATTCCAAAAATTATTCACACACGGTTCATGTGACTTGATAGAACAAAGTTCACATAATCTATTTAGATCAGACACAGTTAGAAACAAGTTGTGTCTTATTATTCCCAACATCATATTCTCAGCTACATGCAGGGACTTCTACATATCCATTGCCTCCCCTGAGAGGAAGTCATGTATTCAGCAGCATTGGTCTGTCTGTTTGTTTGCAACATAACTCCAAAAGTTATGGATGGATTTAGATTTTTAGAAAGTGACAGAAAATGGTTAAGGTACTTTGGGATTATCTGTTTCCAGGACTTTTTTAAGGGTTCTTTACCATGGGGCGAGCTGGATTTTGACAAAAAATGCCCACAATCATTGTTAAATACATAAATAAATACTTTGGTCTGCAGCTCTGAGTGCTTCTGCTTAACTATTATTTTTTCTTTCCCAGATGCTTTATTCTCCTTTTCCTTTCTTTTTGCATTACAAAACATCACTTTCAAGTCTCCCTAGTTTGAAAGAGACTACAATAAATACGGTAAATACGGATTTGGCCGTCAATACGTAGGCTAAGCTCTATTATGGTTTTATTACGTATTTTTGTAACAGGTTTCGTGTGGAAAGTATGGGATGGAGCTTATCTTTGAGGCCCCAGCCAGCCAATGAGCGTCCTCTCCACGCCTCCCTCTCCTCTGGGAGAGATTCTTGACGTGGCAAGAGGTCCGGACGTGACATAGCTGCTCATCATCTCTCCTCCTCCTCCTCTTCATCTGCTCATTTATCTCAAAACATCCACAGGTAGCGGTCCCACAGACAGGTTAACTCTCGTTCCGTGGCCTGGACCGGGAGGAAGAATGTGGCTGATCGTGTTGGCCAGTTTGCTTCACTGCGCCTCCGCGTATGATGTGGACCTGAAAAAACTGGAGGGGCTGGCGAAGGCGAGGGTGGAGGTAGGTCTGCGTCAGAGGAAGGCTGTTTTGGGCATGTTCATTGTGTAGAAGAAATGCGACTGTGAGCTCTTTTATTATGAATCAGATTAAAAAACAACCCGTGAATGTGGATGCGTTTCCCTAACCTAATGTCAGAGTTGGGCGCATGCGTGAGTATTTCTGCTGGAGGAATACCTGTAGCCTATTAAGCCGAATGGATTTTTTTTTTCTGAGTATGGTAAATACTCAAAAACAGTGATTTGTAATCATAGTAATAGTTATAAAAACTAATATGCTGTAACTTGTTAAAAGGCGACTCAGCTTGTGTAACAGTATTCCTGCACAAAAGCTTCTGAAACTCTACCCCTCTTTTTGTGATTGACCTAGCATTTTTCCCCCTAGGGTGTTACTCTATCATCAAATTGCCAGTCTCACTGGCAAAAGGCATTGTATGATGCTGTTGCTGTGCTGGTCACACCTCATAGCTTAGACTTAGATTTCACTTAAAATAGGTTCAACATCCTTCCCTGGGGCTAAACTGATGATGTGCTTTAGCACCCAAGGTGTAAGGTTGTAGAGATCCCACAGATTCATCCAGATTATGTAGCAGGGAACTGCCATCTCAGTGAAAATATGCACTAAGATGCACTGTAGTTGCAAATAATGATCATTAAACAATCTTTGGTCTTCTTTCCAAACAACACAAGTTGTTTGTGACTGTTTCCTCTTTGTAATGTTTGTTTCCTTTCAGACATGTGGTGGATGACAGCTGAACAGACTCAGGGAGGTAAGTTGTCTTGTTATGTAATCGACGGGCTCAAAACTCCCACCATGCTGAGAGCCAGTGTCAGAAGCTGACTTCTGCCTAATCTCTGCCTAAAACCGCTCATTCTATGAGAAATATTTTACATCCACAATTCAACTTAATCCCCAACAAATCTCTCACTGAATCAGAGGAAAAACTCTCATCCCCACTTCTGTCTACAGGTCAAAGCCTTCGTGATCCAGGATATTCCTCTTTAGTATCCTTTGACTCAAATACATCGCTGCTACATTTTGGTGAGTACTGTTATTTGAGAAACAGCACTAAGTTATAATTATAAAAATCCTTGACTGTCATTACTTCAGCCATAACCTGGTGATGAAGCACATTCCTGGGGCTGATCCAGAGCTTGTCCTCCTCAATCACTATTTTGAAGAGCTTGATGTAAGTTTTGTTTGCAGCGTCTTTCTTTATTTGTTGTTGTTGTTTATTGTGGTGTGGTTTAGATTTAAGCTGTTGCAGTAGTGAAAAAACTGGGTGAAGCCCATCAGAAATGTTATTTCAGTTGTATTTGAAGAATTCCTTGATTAAAAAAAAATCTAAACTATTAAAGTTAATTTACTCAACATATAAAATGGAATTCTGTAGTTACTTGAATAATTTAATTTAAAAAACAAAACTTAAAACAATTTTTCAACATTTTTCTGTTTTTTTTAAATTTTCTTTTGTAAAAAAAAGAAAAATGTCTTGAATTAAAAAACCACAAGAACTAGGGCCAATCAAGATGGTGGATTAAAACATTGCTGATTAATTTGATCACAGGATCTGCAGGTAACTAGCAATTGTTGCCAACGTGCACATGTGCATGATTGCACAAATCACTTCTACCCCACCCACGGGAAAGGAAAGGCCTTTGCTGTCTCATAATTGCCACTAAGGGACACAGTTTGCCTGTGAACATAACAATAATGACAAAATTATTTTGAGGTAATGTGGTCTAGAGAGATTTATGTAAGACAGATTCATCTGCCCTTGGTAACAATGGATATTATGAACCATGCATTTAATACCAGCTACATAACATGGAGTTGTTTCACTGCCATTGGGATTATGTTACATGCCATCAATGCACAATACAAATATCCAAGAGTTCTACAAAATAAATGTGAGATCATCTGTGCAAAAGTTTAAGTTGAACCTGAGTTGGGATAATCAGAAATGTCAGCAAATCATAGGCTTTTTAAAATAGAATATTACATCAATTTATTGAATTGACTGGTTGTGAGTTAATATAGCCTTTACTGTAGGTAGACACCGTTTTAAGAACCATAATTAGCTTTTTTTAAGCATGATGGAAAAGTAATGATTCCAGGGGATAGAGTCACATTTCCCCCATATCAGATTTATAGCCATTCACAAGGAGTTTTCTAAAGTGGTTATTATTTCAGATAAATAAATATTGCTCACCTTCAGCGGAATATTGTGGCCTTTGTGCACTCAGCAGAAATAGAGCAAATGAAGCACTCATTTGGAGTCATAACATTAGTTCTATTTTGGTTTCACTCAGCTCTTGGGGGAAATATCTGGCTCTTTAGATTAAGAGATGGTCCACACAGTTCTCTCGTTTGTTGAACACTTCCTCAGGATGTTTTCGGCATTTTCACTGCACTCATGTTCATAAAAGCAAAATGGACTGAACTAAGATGACAGTATGTGCAGACTGCAAAACCAAAACAAAGCAAAATTTTTCTCAAAAGGGGACTGAAGAAGGACAGAAACTCAGTTAATGTCAATAAACACTCTTTTCTTCTCTTATGCATTATCGTTAGAGGCATTAATACAATATTTTAAAAAGGAGTATCAACATTTTCTGTCAAAGTTAATACCTTATGGGGTTATAATGATGACAGCTCCAATTGGCATT
>JAVQJG010230852.1:0-16722 GCA_036024015.1 Craterocephalus amniculus | reverse complement strand
CACACACACACACACACACACACACACACACACACACACACACACACACACACACACACACACACACACACACACATACTCCCTCATATGTAGCCCCTACCACTCAAAACCCAAAGCCTAACAATCCTGTGGAGTTTGTACAACTTCCTTCTGTTCTCAAACAAAAAGCCTTAAGCCAACAGATGCTTTTTTGCGATCACCACCAGTAACACTCTTAGCTGCCTCTGATAAGACTTTACTTTCTGACCCAGATGTTAAGGAGTTCAATTTATCAGATGCACCACAAGAGCAGACGGGGAGGTGGAGGGATGAGTGAGCCTCGAAAATACCCTCAAGCTTGAGAGACGAGACGTAATATGCCTTTTTTTTCCCTCGGCTTGGTGTTGTTTCTGAAGCGGCGTTAGTGCAGTAAGGAGCTCAGCATCTAAAGAGGCTTTGGTACAGGCGGAAAGATGGGCCATATTACAGCGAGGCTAGAAGCCTGCTTGATTAATGGGCCAGGATAATCACCTCATCAAATCACTCTCACTTATTAAATCTTGTTTAATATCATAATGAGGGCCCTCCCGAGCTGCTTTGGTAAATTCTCCGCTCTCTCCCCAGCTCTCCGTTGCTCTTGCTTTTCCTCTGCTGCCTTTCCGCTCGAACAGGAAGACTGATGATGCCAAGTTCCCCTCTGCCCTTGTCAGTCTCTCTTCCTTGTGTTGTCTTTTACTTCCTCTCTCGCTTTTTCGCTTGCCTTAGCTCCACTCCTTAACTTACAGGATGGACTGAGGGATGTATGTCTCCTCTTTCCCATATAATCTTGGCACTTGTGATTTTAGGCTACACAGAAACAATATACATCCACAAACTCTATTAATTTGATCTGATTGTACTGAATTGTAAGATCATAAATCACTATATATGCAGGTCAGGACCCGCAGCAAGACTGATACCACTTCCCAAGGCTTTGGTACACTGGAGTTTATGGAAACATTTCAGGTGAGGTAATATCTCTCCTGTCTCCTTCTGTATGATTTGTGATCTCTATCTGGGGTATCTCGACATTTCCTAGGTTACCCCTTCATGTGCATTTATATGTGCGGCGTTTCTGGAAAAGGGCTTGCATCTCCTTCACTTGACCTCCGGGCAAGCAGATATGCTTCTGAAGAATACAACGTGCCATTGTCTTATTTATGTTTTTTTTAATGTGTCACTGTACAATCTTGGTTGCACAGCTGTCACAGTGTGTTTCCTCAAAGGAAAGAAAATAAATTGTTTCTCTTTCCCTCTTTTGCCCGAGCCTTTCTCTCGTGTTTCTCAATGGCCACCCCTTTCCACAACCCTCATCTCAAAGTTGGACCCAATCTTTTGTCGTCTCGGAAAGCAGGCAGGCAACAACTGGCTCAAGGTGACCAGTTCAGGCTTGAGAGAGGTTACGGCTGCATCTTCCCCCTGAGTGCTTTCCATTTTTTGCCTTTATTGTTGGGGAGCAGCTGTTGTGTACCTGGACTCCATGAGTGGCGCCTATGCCGGGTATCTTGGCAGCCGGGCTCCCTAGGCTTTGGATACCAGAGTGAATCAATTCTTAAAGATGACTGTCTGCATGCCTTGTCAGATGGACAGGCCCAGAGTGAAGGGCTTAGGGGGCTCTGGAGCTGGAATGCTCTTTGATGGAAGGGCTGGAGAATGAGGAGGGAGGGGAGGAAAGGAAAATATGGGGGGGGGGTATGGTCCTATTGTTGTGCCAAGGAATGCCCTTGACGGAGATAGAGGGGTATTGTTTTTATGCCCATGAACTCTTTTGGCCTTGGAGACTTATTGGTGAATGACCTTCAAAGGGTGATGTCCATCTTAGCATCTCTACCGTTTACACTGAAGCCTCTAGAAGTCAGTTCTTCCTCTTTGCTGTTAGCTACTGTACGTGCTGAATGTTTAACAGGTTGGCCAATTATTTGGTGGCTCTTTATTAATACCTAGAGAATCAAACTCATTCTCGGCCGAGATTGACAACAGCTGAGCGGGATGCTAATGACCTACCTGGCTCACAGGATTAACCTGCCAAATGTCTGCTGAGTAACCTGAGAAAGTGAAAATCATGACGGATGTCAAAAATGGATTGGCACCTCAGCTAACCTCCATTCTGCATTAACGCTCTTTCTTTTTCCTTCTTTTTAGCACACTTTGAGAAAAGCATCCCTTCACCAGCTCTCTACCTGGGAAAAAAGCAGGTTTATCAGTAGTTCAGAGCAGAGGAAGCTGTATGTTAAGATTAAGGATGAGGCAAGTTTGCAATCTGGGCTCAGTGGTCTCAGCAGCACCGGTAGCAGTAGCGTTGTCTTTTTTGGAGAAACAGCCTCGTGGTCATCCCGTGTCCGTATCCATTTCATGACAAATGAAATACCACAGACCCCGGCCAGAGACAATGGCTTGTTTGGCTGGAGGCTGTGGTGGTGGAGTGATGTGTGTGTGTGTGTGTGTGTGTTTTAGAGGGTGGAGGGGGTGGGCTAAGACTGGCTTCCAGCCCCTGCAGCTGTCCCGGTTGTCACTCCTTGTCTTAAGGCTCTCTCCTGGCTCACTGCTCCAGCCCATGGATCAAGGGGATGTGCGCTGGCTAATGTGTGTGTGTGTGTGTGTGTGTATGTACGTGCATCCTGAGCCCCGAGAGATACCGGGATGTGATTCTCTGTACTCAGCAGCATCTGAAAAACGGCTCCAGACACAAAAGGCAAGTTGAACAATGTTAAGACCCCTTTAGTGCGGAGCAGACCTCAGGCATGAGGTCATCAGCCTTGGTTTAGCAGCCTTTGTCCAGCGACATAATTGACAGTAAGGGTGGGTATCAAAGACAATTGTAGGATCAGTTGCAGCAATGGATGGGACTCAAAATACAGTAGATTAAACAAGAAAAAACTGAATTTAATGCAGGAATATCATTTTTAACAGGTGGGATCATGACAATGCTCCAGCAAACATACAGTTAATTACACATCAATACACCATTACATTTAGGCTTGTTAATGATTTTGTACCCCAGCCCTGTTTGATTCACCTTAATATGATTTATTAAGTCTGAGAATCTTTTAATCTGCTCTGAAAACAGGTGATAAAGTTGAATACAAAGCTAATATTCAATGAACAAGCCCATGTGTGTGTATTACAAAGAAAAAGACAAATCTCTCATCCCTCTCCCTCCCTGCCCCTTATGTCTCAGAGATTAGCCTTTGCTCAAACACCTCCTGTTCATCTAAGTAATTAAAACATTAGAATTACTGGATTATAAACTGCTTTCCATTTAATCCAGCACTCTATGCTCCCATCATCTCGCCAAATGGGTCAAAAGGAAATATAATGGGCCTCTGTGATTTCTGATTCAGGGATCTGGAAGAGGCAAAGGATGCCAATAATGGCTATTAAAAGAGATGTGTGTGTGTGTGTGAGAGAGAGAGAGAGAGAGAGAGAAAAGGGGAGATAGACATAGAGAGAGAGAGCCCAGACTGGCGTTGCCCTGAGTGCCATCTGTCTTGGACCCACTAGACCCAGTTTAGACTGGAAGAAGCCTAACCAGTTCAGTTTTTTTACCCCCCCCATGCACAGTTATGCATGCACATTCACTCACAGCTGCACATAAAATATCTTCTGAAGGAGTCAAAACGAAACATTTTTGTTGGGCAAAACATATGAAAAAAGTAATCTATAGTACATTAATCCAAATGTGAGACAATTGAAAAAGCTCAGGTTTTGTGTTTGTTCCATGAATGAATGAGACTGTTTGATCAGTGATCAAACATCAGGAGCACATTACACAGGTGGGATGTGATGACATCATGGTGACCATCGTACTGGAGTTCATAAGTCTAAACGACAGGTTGTCAAAAGTTGGTATTGGGGCTGAAGAACAACAATGGAAAGTCAGTATAAAGATAGCGATACTAACTTGTAGGAGTGCATGCTCGCTTTATAAAACCCCCATAACAGGTGTTTCCCCTCTGGGCCCGCACCTTTTAGGTGTTTATGGGTCTCCTGATATAATTTATTTATCACTTTATATTGTCTGTGTTCGGCACGTGTCTTCCCATGTGCACATATTCACAAAGGGAATTTCTTCCACTTACTTTACCCTCTCTGATATTTCTTGGCAGTCAAAATGAAGGAGTGGAGTAGGGATCAACAACCGCCCTCTTCACATCTGTACTGTCTACACTTTTTGCATGAATTTATAATGAAAAGGGGAAGTTTTCAGATCCTCACACACCTTCAGTGTTGCTTGAAACTGGAAGGATTTATGAGTAGTATATTGTTAAGGACAGAAAACCCAAATACCCTAAATATTAAGACCATTTACTGATTACATGATGACATGTGTCTTGTACAGTTGGGAAGGTTTATACAGGCTAAGCACATCCATCCTTTGGAGGTTTCTCGTATTTATAATACCAGTCTGGGAGTTTCATTGCACAGCACATTTTAAGGTTTCTAAGGATGCTGTACAGGGTTCTGTAAATATAAAGGGGTTCACACTTCAGGTAGACAATAAATAAAATTTGCAGTGTGTTTCTTATTCTATTTTGAATAACTGTCCTGATAATTTAAAGTTATGTAGTACTTTTGTTTGTTTTAAGAGACTTTCGAAAAAACAATATAATTTTTCACTACAGTATGGAAGATCAGTTTACTGATATTTGTATTGTTACTTTTTGGATTGTGTCGTTTTCTTTTACTTCTGTTGTGAAGAGTGAAATTTAAATTCACTGATAAATTTGATATGTCTGTGCTTTGGTTTATCTTTCAAATGTAAAAGGGTATAAGCTTTTGCTTCAACCTACACCCTTTGGATAGGTCAACTGAGAGATCAGTTCTTCCTTTGAACTAAAAATCAATTATTCATTTATTCATTCATTCATTTAAAAATTTGTAAAGGAACTTCTTATCAATGCCCACTGAAAATACTGCACTATTTCTCTTTAATGATACAGTGCTGAACTTGTTTGAGTCGATTTGAAGTTCAATGCCTTGCACAAGAGAAATTAAAAACAGATGTTCCCACTTCCCTATAGCATGATGCTGCCATCACTGTGTCTGTCAGTAAAGTTGGTTTAGTGGGGTGATATATTCAGTGCCCGAGTTCCTCTACACATTCAGAAGGAAACGGTTAATGCTTTTTCAGATCACAGTTTTACCCTCTTCAGGTAATTTTTGCAATTCTATTGATCACTGATTGTTGGATAAATGATACTTGAAATTCTCTCAGTGCCTCCAAACCTTGAGTGATGTAGTTTATTGTGACTTTGGACACTTGAGAGAACATTTCTTGCACCCTTTCTCAGAACTGATCCTGAATACAGTCCTGTTTTAGGCGGATTTTTTAAACTGAGACCACACAGTTATTACTAATTTAGGTCTAAAGAATGACTTCTTTATAAACTTAAAAAAGATATGGATAAAAACGTGAAGTGGATATTTATCTTAGCCAACAAATCCCATTCACAAGTCATTTTTTTCTATTTTGATTTTGATGTACAGGTGAGAAAAACATTGACATTAAGTTAGGTTAAAAACTGACAGGTACAACATTCTGAGTCTGAGGTCTCACACAGCATATTTTGTGGACATGGTGTCCTCTGTAGCATGTTCTCTGTTGGTGCGTGTATGTTTTTTTGTGTGCGTTCTTTATGGTTTGTGTCCCTCACAACAAGGGGTCCAAGTTGACACAGTGACAGTTCCTCGCAGAGCGACAGAGGGGCCCTGCCATCCAACAACAGAGGCTTTGTTGCTCTGCTCCTCTTGGCTTGTTACAGACTTCCTTCTCCCTCTCTTCTTCCCGCATTCTCTCCCTTTTTTAGTGAGCCCATTTTCTTGTCTGAAGTCTTAATTTGGGGCGCAGGCCAGTAGGGAGAGGGAAGAGAGGGGGACCGCGGAGGGAAGAACGGGGGAGAGAGGAGGTGCGGAGTGGTGATTGCTGCAGACGGACGGCCCTTTGTTCCTTCTTTCCCAGGCTCCTCTCTTGAGCCTCCGAGGCTCCAATTGCGTCGGAGCCTTCCAGCAAGAGCGGCAGAGAGAGGGATGAAAAAGAGGGCACAATGATCTGTCCAACTGGAGTCTTCCAGTTCCACGGAACAAATGCATGCACACATGCAAAAGATGTGGAAGGAGAGAGAGAGGCAGAAAAGAAAGAACAACAAACAAGAAGAACAAAGAGATGGACTGAAAAACAAAAAGAGCAACTACATAAGATGAGAAGCATGTCAGAAAATCAACTGGGTGAGAGTGAGCTGCACATACTGACCACTAGGTGTCCCCACAATTGATGCCAAATGTGGGCAAACTGGAGTTAATCCCACACTGTGTCACTGGTTCTGGGGCAGACCAATATTTTGTCTTGTCCTAAAATAAATTAAATCTAAGTCATAAAACCATAAATTATCATGTTGGACATATCTTTTCATGTGGTTTTTTTATATTGCAAATGACTAATATTTGTATGAAATGTTGAATAACAGGTGCTGAAATAAAATCATTTCACTCACACATATTTTTTTTCTCTGCATATAAAAAGAAAATAAAAACTACTTTTTTAGTTTTCCAGCCCACAATCACTGTAAGAGTAGATGTCAAAATGTTTCAAACACAGGACAGCTCATGTCGGTGACTGGTAGGAGGATCGCACGGAGAAGAAAATCAAAACGAGGCCCCCAGTCCTTGTGTTTCTTCGTCACAAAACTTCCCCAGCACAGCGGAGTTACGTCAGTGTGCGTGTGTGTGTGGTGATATTAACCAAAAAATATGTAGTTTGTTGTTGAGTTGCCGTTCTCGGGGCTTTAACTGAAAGCTTAAAGCATACCAGCTGAAAAAAAATGAACAGAAAAAAGTGGTCTTAACACTGAATGGAAAATGGTCTTGAACCTAAGCTTTAGATAACGAGTGACCACAGAGGGAGGGAGGGGGGACCCGGTGAGGGACCTTGGGGATTGTGTCAACGTTTTGTGTGCTGGAGCAGGGACAAGCATTGGGCAAACATTGGGAAAGGCTGGCAGCCTTTGAGATAGTGGGCCGTTGATCTAAGACTAAGGAGCTAAAGTCCACTATCTCTTATGTGATACAGCAGCCAAGGTCTTGCTGACATACAGAACAAACATGGATACCTGAAGACAATGACCCTTGAACCCTCAGCGGGAGAGATGGAAAAAACAGGAAGTGGTGAAAGTGACTCCGGTGACTTCCTCCCTGCAGGCCAAGAATGAATCAGGTGGAATGATTGTAAGTACACGGGTCACTGTACATAAAAAGCACACATACACACACATTATTCAGGAGTGAGAAGCACAGATGTGGTGTGTGTGTATGTTCCTGTGTGTGTGTGTGTGTGATGGAGGAAGCGAGAGTGAGTCTTCAGATGTAGCGACAGATGGTATTTGATTACAGAGCAGACGGTCAGTGTTGTACAAAGATGCTGTCTCAGCCCAACCTAAGGAGCTGTAGCCTCCGGTTAAGGCAAGCAGAGGGAGGCGAGCGGAGGACGAGAGGGAAAAGGAACACGGGAGAAGGGATAAAAAAGAATGAAAGCAAGCAACAAAGAAAGACACAAAAGCAACTCGAAAAATGTGCATCAAAGCAAAAGGAGAGAAAGGCAGCAAGGCAGCAAGGCAAGAACAAAGAAAGAAAACTAAGGGAGCGACAGGCAGGTGTACTGGAAGGTACAGCACAGGTCATGGAAAGAAAACAGCGAAATGATGCAGAGGGAACTCACATCACTTTCATAAAATAGTCTTGGATTCTTTCTAAACGACTCCAAAAATTCAAAATGACTGCAGGAAACATGAAACATGATGCTAAATGTAGAGATTTTCTTTTTCATCAGCAGGCATGATTCTGGACAGGTAGGAATAATTTTACAACCTAATAAAACCGGGTGCTAGATAACGTTTAAATCCCTTCAACAATAACAATAAATTCTTCATGATAAACACACTGAAAATGTGACTTGGAGTCTTGTGTAAGTGGATTAGAACAAACCACAAACCATTGAAATTTTCCACTCTTTTTCATTTTTATTATCATTTTTTAATCATTTTGCACAAGCTTGCATATATACTGCACATACATTCAGTTTAGAGAGGGTGAAGGCACGAAAGGCAATTTGACTACTGTTATTTTTGGGCTGGGCCAAAGCAATACGGGGGGAGAGAAAAAAACAAACAAAACAAAACATGAAAAATAAAAACTAGTTTCAGCTTTCTAGTCCACCCTCTGTCCTGTCACACCTTTTTTTTTTTTTTAAATGTCCAGTTCCACTTAGCTGCCAAGATCTCCACTCATCATTCCCGTCAATCCAGCAAGCATGCCAGAGTCCAAATTGAATATATTCACTTATAAAACTCGATAAGGAGGAAATCGTTGAAGTTGGTTCTGTGTATTTAAATGCAGTACAGCCTTCCCTGTTTGAAAAAACAAAATGAAACAACATCAAATAAATTAGGATAAATTAAAGCAATAAATTACACAAAATCTGCAAGACAAATAGACACCGGTAACAGAAAAAAGCAGCCATGTCATGAGTTTTATTTCACAACCTGTGGAACTGTTCAGACTGTATCAGAAACATGGCCGTTCCAGTCGAAATTACTGCACTAATAGAATCATAATGTCATACAAAAAAAAAGCATCAACAGAACGCTATGTACATAACATATTGCTAAGTTACACAAAGGCAGTATTTGTCACTGTAAGTCCACGTCATATTTACAATAAAAGAGGAGCAATGTCATAATAATAATAATATTAATAATAAAAAAGGAAGTACTACTGAAAGCATCGAGAAACAAAAACCTCTTTCAAACAGGTCAGAAAAACAGATCAGAGGAAATTATCACAACACACGCGCCCACACTGAACACATGTTGCCAACGCTTAATGAGAATCATTTACATGTCAGGATGGTACTCCCAGGGGAGGGGGAGGGGCCACAGTGTTGAGAATTGTGTCACTCACTGGTTCACAGGTTCTCATAATCGGTCTTTTCTCTCACACAGACAGACTCGGATACAGTACTTGTACACACAAACATATAAAGCAAAGCATACAGAAAGTCCACAAACCATTCCCAACTATTTAAACCCGGTGAGAAAAAGGGTATAAATCCCCCTCTTTCTCTCTGCAGTCTTTTTTAATAAAATGTAACTGTACATCTCCCCCTTCCATGGCATTGCTGTAGTCTCCTGATGACAAAGTCTGTCTGTTTCCCAGATTGATACGACAGAGCTACGTTGGCGGCAGACTGCCCTTGATTTTGAGTTTTTTAATGGTGAGATGGGGCCGTTGGGTCACTCTGTGACATCATCACCCACATGCGAGTCTAATGCGTTGCTCTATCAGAAAATATGAAAGAAATCGATGCTGGTGCAACTTCAACGGCACTGCCGACAGGAGATACACTCCCATTAAAGGCATGTCATCGGGGAAAAAGTCTCCTGTGTGTGTGTGTTTTTTTTGTCCAGTTTGAGTGGTTCACTCTTTTTTTGTTTTTCTTTTAAATCGCTCTTGCTTCTCTGTAGCACTCCGATGATACAAAAAACCTGTATTCCGTGTTTTCATCCCGACATATCTACAGTTTCCAAAACAGCAGTTCATTCTTTGAAAATGTATTCCAAGTTTTAATCTTCTGATCGCGAGGAGACTGCCATTGAACACAATAAAAAAGGGTAAAGAAACAAAAAAGAATAAAGAAAGAAAACTGGCCACAAAACCGACAAAAACCTAGTGCTATTGCTCCTAATCTACCAAGAACTCACTTATAGTACAGATTTAAACAAAACGTTACTGAAAATACCTTCTAGACTTTCTAGTGCCTTTCAAAGAACTTCCACTACTGTATATATTTTCCCATAGATTTATATTATACAGTTATTTAAAAAAAGCCCATATATGTTTTTTTTTGTAATAAGTTTATTCTAAATATCAAATGTCCTCATAAAAGGAAATCTTGACAAAAATATTTTTACCACGGTATCAAGGTATTTTCTTTGTTTTTCACCCCCCCCCCCCTTTTTTTTTAAACGCTTACGTTTTTAGCATTCTGAATCTTTTTAGGTGCAGAAACTCTTCAACTTTAGGGTGGAGCTGCAGGAAGGGGCAGGGCGGGTAGCGATAATAATCTGTGCATTAGATAAGTGTCCTTTCCCTTCTCCTTTGTCTGCGGCGCTTTAGAGCCCTTGGCTGGTTCTTTGAGACTCTGAGACATGCAGGGCCGAGCCCATCCTTCAGTGAGAAATGTGTCCGGCTTTCTCTCTCAGGGATCCCGATCTTAAGAAGAACACTGTCCGGGGAGGAGAAGAAGGGGGACATAATGATGGGAGTAGCTCTCTGTCTTTCTCTGCCTCCTTTTGTCAGGCGCTTTGTCTCGCTTAGACGAGTCAGCAGGTTAAGCAACCTGGCCCCTTTGATCTTTTGTGCCGTACACACAGACTTACTCTAAGGTAATGTCGCCAAGGTGAGAGCGACCAGCTCGCTTGCACACACCGTCTTCAAGTCACCGCATCGCCTCAAAATCACCTCATCAAAAGTCAGCTGATATCTGCTGCTTAACTCTTCAGAGTCGGAGAATTAAAAAAAAAATCATGTAAAAAAAACAACAACAAAAAAACAGTCAAAACCATGCAGCTCAAGTGTAAAATGTGGAATTAAAAGTGACAGGATGCTGTGTAACAATCTGTGCTAGTTGCATGGCATTGCAGAGAATCGCACTTTGGGTCTGAAAAGCTGCCTGTGTGGGACGGCAGGCTTCAGGTGTGTGCTGCTCCTCGTGCTCTGCGCCTTTGTCCCTGTTCTTTATAGTGCTGAGAGTTTCTCCATCTACCCCTGGGGTTAGTGCTCACCTCCGACCTCTAATTGCTGCTCTGAGTGAAGAGCTGGATCAGGTGAAAATGGAGGAAAGTTCTGTTTGAAGCAGAATAATTAACAGCTGCATTTGTCTTCCTTGAGTTATCTTCCTTTTTGTTACTTCTCCAGCCATTAATGTTATTTATCTATTGCTTTAGTGTCCTTTAAATTTAAATTGCCACAATACTCTGATATATTCAAGTATAAACCTCTATCTAAGGGAACTTCATAATCTAATTTACACCATACGCAGGCTTATCGTATCGAGAGCCTGAGGAGTAAACAGGCAGCCTTCATTTTAAACAAGCTGTTTGGTAAACAGTGCTATTAAAAGGATGACAGTTTCTCAAGTTATTATTGTATATTGCCATTTATCCTGAAAAGATGAATGGAAACATTTCGCAGACAGATAAGTTCTTTCAGTCGGAGCAGGTGTAGCAGCTACGGAAATGTAAGACAGTTGTGCTGAAGAAAAATAGCAAAACTTCAACTCTTTCCTTTTAGCTTTTCTATTACTTCATTTGATGTTTTTCTGCAGCCTTCTTTTTCACAGCATCATTACTGCACTTGCAAGGGGAGTTTGTCACCACGAGAGAAAATAAAAACTCACTCTAATGAATAAAACCCAGTTCCAGCAAAGTTTGCTTGAGGTCCCAACCATCGAAAGCTAAAACGTGCAAAACGAAAGCAATGTCTGCGTTAAGTGATGGGCAAACTAAAAAGAGTGAGTTAAAACACAAAGCTGGGGAATGAGAAGAAAATATTTCAGAATCTAAAACCTTTGGAATAATATTAATAACAATAATTTATTTTTTTTTCTGCAACGGGATCAAGGGACAAACAAATCTTTCAGTGCCAACCTTTTTGCAAGCAGTAATGACAAATAATAATCATAAAGAACAACAATAAGAATAGTTATCAAATAATAGAGTACACCCAATAAACACAATGCCCTACTCGAAGGGAAACCACTTCAAAAAAATGGTAGATCTCAGTAGCTATTAGAAACCGGTCCAAGTCCCATGGACCATGGAGACCAGTACCACAAGTCCAGTTTTAGTCCAGTCAGTAACCTCACTAGGCCTTGTTTTTATGTGCATGTGTGTCTGTCAGTCCTATTAGAGACTTTTTGTATAACACAGTTTGTTGGGCACCCACTTTGCACTTAGCAGGGACAGTTCATCAGGATACCTCCAGAACCGGAGGGGCCTCTGCAGGTGCCACATGTAGTGTCTCAGGAACCCTGCCTGTGTTTGTAGAATTAATGGGAACTCCCTCAAAATTCAGGGAGAGATAATCATGAAACAGGCCAAACAGATGAAGGTTCACACAGTCCCCCCAAAAAAAAAACTCCCAAAAATTTGAGTCTCTTCAATTCAGAATCACAGAAAAACAAAACATATAATAACCATAATAATATAAGAACAACAACACGATAGCTAGGCCATTTAGGAACTGCCACGAATGCTTCAGATCGGGAATGCTACTCCATCAAGTTCATACATTCAAAAAATAGAAAAAAAAAGGTAAGTCAGAGAAAAGATAAAACAAAAGAAATATTAAATCCCAAACCTATGAAATCAGGAAAAAAAAAAAAAAAGAAAAAGAAAAGCGCAAAGACTTGAGCGGGGGGAGTAGGAGGGGGAAATTTTTACTCATGTAGGAGCTCTTGCAGACAGTTCGGGGACTTGAAGATTTCGGGTACCTCGCTGTCAAGTTTGCAAATGACCTTGTAGATGGCCTTTTTCCAGGACGGGTCCACGTCTTTGCCAGCCACGATGGCGTTGAAGAACTCTCTCAGTGTGATCTCTGCCACCTCCAGGAAGCGATCGGGGACCTTGGTAGACATAGAGGAGGGAGATGTTTAATTACCCGCTCACATCTGACCAGTGATAAATCATTTGAGCAAATGGTCCAACCTTTTCCCTTCATCACGACCCAAGAGTCTCAGATTACTTAACATTATCGTCAGTTCTCTAATCATCGTGAAGTAAATTTGATCCTAAATCCTGAATCAACACAAATACTGAGGATGACCCCCCCCCATCACACATACACACATCACAGCGCTGTTACATTTTACAGCATGTAGTAGTTCCCTTTGCATGGACCTCATGTACTCCTGAGCTGTGGAAAATGTTGATATTTTCATTGTGGATGTAAAACCATAAATCGCCCGTCCCTCAAGCGCACACTTCCTTAAAAGCCAGTCTAGGTGTTGCCCTGAGAAAAGCAACTTCTTGTGCATTCTCAGGTTTCTCACACCTCCCGCCTCCCTCCCGGCAAACATGGCGCATGTGACATGTTTATGATCACCCCCCCCTGCAAATCTGTGACCGAACGAAGGAGCGGCGCTGACTGAAGAGCGACACAGAGGTGCTGGCGAAAGAGGAAGTACTAAATGCTTTGGGAATGGGGAGACACACCGCCTCTTTAGTGTCCCTGACAGCAGCGCTCACCGACACCATGGAGATGATTAGTCTGGCAAAGATCTGTGACACCTTCCCCCAAGCCAACACTCTGTCACAGACACACACACACGCTTAGGCAGGGGTGAGCACACACACACCGGCGCGCACACCTCCTTGTGCCAAGGAGATGACACATCCTGTACGGTGACAGAGCTCTACATATTGCTCCACGCACGCACACACACACACACACACACACACACACACACACACACACACCAGCTACCCCGGCGTATTTGGCTGAGTCTCTTTCCTCGACTCAGAGCTCCAGGGCAACACAGCCTTCAGGGGTCACCTGCTTGGATAGTGCTGACTGTCTCCCTGCTCGCCTCCCTCGATGCTCACACAGACACACACCGTAACACACACACACACATATAGACGGCAGCAGCTTGCCCAAACGCCTGACAGTGCGCACTCCGCTCTGCTCCTCTCTTCCAGTGTCCTGCAGATACTCATCAGGAGTGTCAGGACACAGCAAGGTTAGTAGCCACTGGAATACGCACACACACACACGATGGACACTGCCACACACACACACACACACACACACACACACGGGACAGCCCAACGCCCCCCTCGGGGTGATGAATGGATGCTAAGATGTCCGTGTGTGTGGGGTGTTTCAGTGTGTCCATGAAGGAAGGAAAAGGTGAGTCGTGAATAAGGAGTGTGTTTGAGGTAAAACAAGCTTTAACCTAATTCCCTAAATGTTGAATCCCCGTCCAGTGGATGTAATTCATTGTTTGGGCTGCTTGTCGCTTCTGAGATACTGGCACAATAACCCCCCACCCCCGGCGCGAGGGTAGCTTCAGTGTGTGCGACCGCACGTGCGCACTTTTTTTTCCCAAAAGGCTCCACCAGCGAGCCAGAGGAGCGCTGCGCCCCGGCCGTTAGACGCAGGGAGTGCTGCATTACTAAGAATATTCCTGCATGGAATTTCTCCTGACGTTTTGACTATAAAAGGACAGCAAAACGCTGACTGCAAGGAGAAAGCAATGTCAAGGAGAAAAGGGTATTGGTATTTCAGATCCTCTTGACTGCGAGAGGGAGAGTGAGAACGGGAGGGAGGGATGGCGGGAGAAGGAGGGGCCCGGGAAGAGTCTAAGGAGAGAGTGCGGAACAACAGGACGGAGGGAGTTATTCCTGTCCCGCGAGCCTTTGTTTTGCCAGTTGTGTATGTGAGCGAGCTGCCTCCTGACCAGCAGTGAGCCTTAACTGTTTGCCCCCTCTCCTCCTCCTCTGCCCCCCCCCCCATCTTTCCCTCACTCTCTCTGGGGTCAGCTGTTGGGGCCTTTGTTCCAGAGGCATTGTGGGGGATTATCCAGTGTGGCCGTTCATTCGCTCTGCTGTCCGGTAAATGGGCCCAATCGCGTGGCTCACAATCCTTCATACATATTTCATAGGGGCCTTTTTAACAACTTCTCAGCAGAGCCCAAAATTAAAACACAGATGTACAAAGAGGGGAGGCGAGAAGGGGGACGGACGGGGAGTTTCGTTTTTGCAGTGCGGGAGAGAAAAGACACTCGGAAAAAAGCCAAACAAGGTGACTGGGAGTGCATCCACCATAAGCAGGGCGATTCCAGAAAATAAACCTGTTCTTATAGAGATGTCTTACTGACTGTTTATGATGTTTCTACCATCTGACTGGAGCAAAAACAGAAAGATGCACACATCCCTGAGTGAAGACGATGGATAATTTAACACATGATAAACAACTTGAGTCAGAAACTTGAGTTTTTAAAGGCCAAATAGCAGGAGATCAGGCTTAATCTTTTATGTGCAAATTATGATTTTAACTGAGCATTTTCTCGCTCGGTGCCAGCCTTTTGACGGCGTGTAATCACATCTGACATGGATGTTCTTCTTTTGTGCATCACGTGAAAGAAAAGCCAGTTTTACATAATAGATTACCACGGCGACGGCTTCAATACCATCTACAAGTTAGATGAAATGAGGGAAAGACGCAAAAGAAACCTCAAGGCTGTGCTGTAGTGAGAAAAAAAAATCTGCCAACTTGTGTCCATAAGAAACGATTCTCCATGAAACTGAGTAAGAAAGCAGGAAATATGGACGGCGGGAGTGCGTGTGGCGAGAGGTTAAAAACCAAAGCGCTTATGAAAAGGGATATTACCGTCGCTCTCATCTTGTGTAACACAATACGAAAAGAGGAAGGGGAAAAAAAAACGCAGAAAAGAATCAGCAAAGGAGATAAATGCGCTTCCCTTACCTTCGCATTGTGCCGCGTGTTGGATAAATACCAATCAGGAGGGAAAGACGAAAGCAAGACAGAATAAAGAAAGAGGGTCTGATAGCAGGGAGGCAGTTAATCACTCCCTTTCTCTGACTCCCCCTCTCCCAAACAACTCTACCCCATTCTCTCCATCTCTCTCTCGTGACAGGTTGCTTTGAGACAGAAGGATAAGCTCTTTTTCACAGAAAGGGAATCGGATTTCCTGCTTTTTGATGAGATAATAAAATATGACGGAGGACAATAGGAGCCTGTGGCCCGCTCGCTGGAAGCCATTGGCTTCAGCAGCAGCCCCCTGTCTTAAGACTGCTTAGACAAACGTTTCAAAACGGTTGCCAGAGGCTCTTCAATAAAGGCTACTGTTTTACACGCGGTGCGGCAGCGTGTACGTGGGTCTTTGCATGGGTTTTGGTAAAGCCTGAGAAATCTCTTCTCTCTTGGTGACTCAGGGTTGGCTGTTTGTTTGACCAACGTGTTTCTCCCCTTTTCGCTTTTGGGAACTGTCAGGAGATGTATTGCACCTTCTATTTGCACAGTGTTAGCCAAACAAGACAAGACCCTGGAAGATAAGGCTGTGTGTGTGTGTGTGTGTGTGTGCAAGGGAGTGTGTGTGCTAGCAAGCTGTTGCCTTGAAGGATGAAATGCAGGGACACAACATGAGCCCCTCTCTGCTAGCCAGGTTAATTCCTAACCCTAACCAAGCCTGGGAATACCAACACTTCCCATGATTCTCGGTCACTCTGTTGGGTTTATGGATGTGAGAAAGGGAAATTCCAGATTTTTTTCCCGATACACTCATGTTGTGTTCATCTGCCCGAAGAAGAATATCCAACCTGATTGGCATGAAAACACGAGTCGAAACTGAATTTGAGCAAGCCTTTGATTTTTTTCACTGAGTCTAGCCAGAGCTTTCCGATCCCCAAACACACACTCACACACAGACACCGGCCCCTGTACCTCATGGATCTGCTCCAATCAATAATCTACAAAGGCCTTGATAAGCCCTTGGCCTACACTGTCACTTTAAGCAAACACAACCCATGTCCCCTCTCTTCCTACCCCTCACCACTTTTGGGGGGGGGGGGGGGGGGGGGCGGGGGGGGGGGGGGGGGGGGGGGGGGCGGGGGGGGGGGGGGGGGGGGG
>JAVQJG010230845.1:0-10004 GCA_036024015.1 Craterocephalus amniculus | reverse complement strand
CACACACACACACACACACACACACACACACACACACACACACACACACACACACACACACACACACACACACACACACACACACACACACACACACACACACACACACACACGCTCTAGACCACTTGGTGGCTGTAATGCACCAATTCCTTTTTGCCAACCGCTGATACATCTTAGGAAGAAAGGCAAACTGAAGAATAACGTTGCTTTTGATTTGTACCAATTTTCCGAGAAATTCAGTTGGATATCTGACTCTGAAAGTCAGGGAAGACTCACCAGCTCCAACTTCAGCCATACTAATTCCCATATCTGACTTCCTACCTCTGAGTTAAATCAAATCCACCATAATTGTGTTTTTTGCACTCGAGATCACATATAAATAGCTCTAAATATGCCCAGGGCCGGGGGCGCTGTTATTCCTCCACAGGGCAGAAAAAGTTTAAGAACTACTGGGTTAGTGCTTTAAACTCTATTTATTCCTTTGAGTGTCTGTTTGCTTAAGTCTTCGTAACAAACTGCTCAGCAGGTCAAGGATAAAATGGGTTTGAGAGGCCGACATTATAACTTGATCTTTGCTCTCTGAATGAATTAATTTGGTCTCACAGATGTGTCATCCGGGTAACCAGATGTCAAATGAGGTAGGGCTTGTTGCATTCTGTGGTGTCAGAGTTGATTTGAGCATGTGCCTTCAATATGCAATGGAGGGTTATGACTTAATTTCTCTAACATCAATCTACATAAAACCTTTTTGTTCAAATCTGCATATAATGTATAACATCTCTCCTTATGTCCCCACTGTTCTTAAACTGTTGTTTTTTATTTTAGCCTTTTAATTTGTCTTTATTGTTTTCTACTTTAGCCTTTTATTGTACCTATGGTTTTTATTGTTCATACTGTAAAGTGTCCTTGGGTGTCATGAAAGGCGCTTCCAAATAAAATGTATTATCATTCTTATTTATTATTATTATTACTGTTACCATTGATCATCTGTGTAGGTCTGAGTGCCTGCTTTAATTGAACTCCAAGCAAGTTGTTAAGTTTCAGGGCTGTAGCAACAGAATTATCCACATGCACAACAGGCTTTGCCACAACAGTGGAGGATGTGCTTAGTTTTTAGGTGTTTGTTCGCATTGGATTTGATATACAGCTGTTCACTACTGACAACCATGCATTGCACAGTGACTTTGTAGAATGTAAAAGCATAGAGAAGCCATGGTTGAAAAAGATAAAACCTTATATCATAAAATGATAGTTTTATTGTAAAAACACAAAACGTTGGCACAAATGTGAAACAAAATATAGTATTTTCATCTTTATAGGAGCTATACTGAGTATAGCCAAACATAATATTGGGTATAGATCCTTTAAATAATGATGATACACATACACACTGCACGCAGCAGGTTCCTAATCCTAATCAGAGTAGAACAATTCATCCTTGACAAAAGTAGCTGAAATGTCTCTGCTTGACAAGAATATCTATCGTTTTTTCATAAAACATATTGTGTGAACACAAGCACATACCTGTCACACCAGCTGTGGCATCAGATAATGTAAATGATAAATAGGAAGATAATGCTGCATACTTTATGCACATAAAATAATGATATTTTATTGAGTTTATTTTTTCTTTTGTTTAATGATTCTGAAGTTGTGCAGTATCAAGAGCAGCATGTTCTAAAAGATCTTCTCAAAACAGAAAAACAAGTTCCCCGGTTGCTGGGACATTGTTTGCTGCTTAGTAATTTTATTAGTCATACTTTCAGAAATTGCTCTATTTCCACAAATAATCCCAGGGTGCAAGCAATTTAAAAACATGTTCCATCCTCGGGATCCCCCCGGATGAGTTGGCGGATGTGGCCGTAGAGAAGGAAGTCTGGGCTGCCCCCGCGACCTGACCCCGGATAAGCGGAAGAGGACGGTACGGACGGACGGTAAAATAAAAATTTATTACTAAAAAAAGAAGCAGGTGTAAAACACAGGCAGCAGCTGCACTGAACAAGCTTAATTATTTTAATTATTTTCACTCCATCACAAAGTAGACCTTTTTTGTTTAATGAGATGTATGTTTTTCTAAGCTAAATGTACCAACAACAGTACCAACACATATCAAGAGCAGCCCACAGCTCAGACTGTTCCACGTGTTTCAGACACTGCCCCCCAGTGGCAGCTAAATGCAATAGCTTAGTTGTCTAAAAGCAGAGAAGCTGCATAGGTGTGTTCAAGCCCTGAGGCTAAACTGACCACAACCTGCTGACATGTTAACTATCAATGGGTTCCAAATATAGATCATTTAACAAAGAAAGAAAAAAAGCTGAAAGAAAAGAAACTCACGAAAAAACTCTTTGCCCTCAGGTGTAGATATACCTCCAAGAATGTCTGTAAATGTCTGAAAAGGCCTGTTTCAGGCAAAGTTCAGCCAGTGATGCATTTCTGTGTGTCAAATGAGTGTGACTTGCTGCACAGTGAGTGTATATTGTGTCTACTTGTGCACTGTGTGTGTGTTGGCACTGTTGCATTTCTTATATTATTCCATCTCTAATCAAATAACTTTGAAAAAATTAAATTCAATCATGTTTCTGTGAAAACGTTCTCTGCTACTCATTGGTTTAGACTCAGAAAACTACTGCAATAATATAGCAGCAGAGTTCAAGTAAAGGGATTTACTGGGACCATCTTTAATCTGCAGTCTTTAAAAGATTCTATTTCCCTGCTATCTTCCAACAAGGAGCCTGCTGAGAGAGAGCAGACATTTTCTGCTTAGTCACACACCCTGCTGTGTGTGAAAAGACAGGAATGAACCAGGTTGAGGTCCAACATCAACCCCCCTTTTCTAAGAGTTCTTCCAGTTCAAAATTAAGTCTCAACACAGAACATCTGAATAGCAGAAAGCAAAGCAGAGCTGCTGAAGGAGAGTGTTAAAAATAGATTGCTGCTGAGTTTAGAGAGTCCGTTTTTATTTGCAGTTACTTCCAAAGGGCCTCACCCACGTTCAGCTGGAGGCTTGATGTCCCCCCTCAACCAGTCAGGATAACGACTGTAACTGCAGCGAACGCAGGCCGGCGAGCACACAGCCGCTTTCACACAAACTCCAGAATGCCATCAATTATTGAGACTGAACGAGAAAATCTGAGTTTTATAATTTGCTTTCAGTTCCAGCTGGGGGAGATTCTGCAGCTGGCATTCCTGCCCTCACAGAGATCCATTGTTGCATTTCTTCTTCAAGTTAAATGAAACTCATGTGTCATGCTCGGCATGAATGCAAACACCAAACACTAATAAAATAAAATCAAAACACTATGTGCTAAATGTGCACATATCCAGGGAGGAAGAGGAGAAAGGTCGTGTAAATAGTCTGATCCTGTGAATCCAAGCGCTTCCCTCCTAAAACCAAAGTTCTGTTATTTGGGGGTCTAACAGTATGCAGACATGTTCTCAGTCTCATGACCTGATTTCCCCTCAGCTTCGTTTGCTGGCTCAGAGAAAGACGCTCAAAGATTAAAGATCAGCTTCATATGGAAAAGATTAAGTTGCAAACGCAGAAGTGACGAGCGGAGGCCAGAAGGTGGCACTGCAACAAAGAGCTGGACCTCCGATGGAAGCAGAGCCTCTTAAGTTAACACTGTTAGATGCTGATTTATGTGCCACTTTGAGTCGAGTTTTGTCAAAGACAAAGCAGCTTTGGATGAATTTCCTACAACATTAAACACCCAACCACCCTGTCCTCTCAGCCGTCTGCCGCTGTTCTTTTATCACAACCTATCTGCTAAATAAATCAAACCGCACAATCAGCTTGCAAAAACTCACTGAATAACTTGGCCAGGCTGCTACCTAAAAAGGATAAGTCTGCCTGGATAAAGTGTGTGACCTCAACTTTACAGCAAAACTGCTTGCAGATGGAACAGATGAGGTGCAGCGGGGCTTTTTTCTGATAGGCTTTTTCTAAGTTTCTCCTAACGGTGCTCATTTTTATGATGCGGCAAATCACCAAACATTGACCAGTTAATAAAAAGGTGTAAAATGTTATAAGCAGTGAAATGCAGCTGAACGCTTCCCCTTTCAGGGTCTCTTGCAGCCACACGAAGCGTAGATTATAGATCATCCGGGCTCGTGGTGTGAAGAAACCACAGAGAGAAATTCCACTATCTGTCAAAGGTGGCCTTTCCAGCTTCCCTGATATGATGAGATGCAATCTGCGTCAGTCTTCACCTCCATAGGAAGTCATGCATCTTCTTTTGTGCGCCTTCCCTGCTTGTGTAAACTGCTTCTAGTGAGGTGCGGCCATTCCAGCGCGCCCACCCCCCACCCCCACCGCCTCTGCAGCTCAGCCCAGAACAAAAAAAGACAAAGGGCCTCTCTGCTGCCGCTCGCACTCAGAGCTGTGATAAAGCTCCGCTTGTGTTCACCATGTGGCACCTGATGAGCCAAGATGCAATTATTCAGTATTTATATTAATCTGATTAGTGATGCAATGTTATATTTTCATTGCTGATGAACATCTGATAAAACTTAAGCCAATAATGATAACAAACCTTCCTGTTGGCCTCTGAGCTGCATTTCTCAGAGAAGCGACAATGTCGATCATTGCTGCCAAAAAGAGGACCTGCTCTGCAGTGACTGTTCATCCAGTCCTTTTATTGCAGGAAGTGAAACCAATTTTCCAGACAGCAGACTGAAACAACTTCAGAGCATTTACAAGCGACATGAGGCCTCAGTGTTCACAGGCACCAAACGTATCAACATCTTAACCATTTTTACTGGAGGACATTCAGGTCCAACTGGGAACCTGATGGCGATGATGAAGAAAAAGATCATTGTGTTGATTGTGTGCAGGAAATGTCACTGAAATCCATCCATTGATTTATTACCACTGATGGTAACCTCCGTGATTCAGAAAGACAACGGGCGCTGAGCTTCATCCCATAACTGTTACAGTAGTCGTGTCTGCACAGTAGAAATAAAATGACAAAGCCGTTTTCATAAATCAGGACACCACTTAGTGTTACCTGGTTGTTTCAGTCGGGTGAGAGTGTCCTCTGCCACCCAGCTCAGACTGCTCCTTCCTTACAGTATGCCAGCGTACTTCTCTCTCATGGACACAGAAAAACCAGCTGCTGGCTTGGCAACCAAGTGCACAACTACCAGGGCCAATCCAGGCCACGGTGAAGGAAGCTCCATTGAATGCCTGCAGTGGAAGGTGACATCCAATACAAGAATCCAATCTGGGAATGAAATCTGGGGATTTCATCACCGGCTGAGCTACAGGCAGGAAATGATACCTGCAGTGCTGTAGATGTAAAAATATATGGCTGTGCATGTGTGCCACATGGGAAACGAGGTAAGCACGGACTGCAGCTAGAACACGAGACGCTTCGGAATTCATACAAGCTCCAATGCAACAATATCTGTGTTTTAAATCATATAAACAATGCTACATTCACAATGAACATGTAACACTATCAGAGCAAGTCTCGTCTTCATAAAACCCAGAGGGTCTCCTGTTCAGCGCGTGTGTGTCGCTAACATTTCGAGGCTGACATCCGAGTTGGGGTAGTCAGGACGGCGGTGACAGCACATGTGCGAGCCCCCCGCCCGAAACCCGAGCCTGCGTTTTTAGTACGCGACACAAGAAACCAGCTCTGTTCTCCCGAACGGCTGGCAGGGAGTGGAGAGGGAGGAAGGCGAAGCTGGAGGGCAGAGACCAGAAGGACTGAGGAGAGGTGGCTAATCTGGTAATTACGTCCGCTGCTGCTGCTAACTCCAGCAGCTCTGCAGAGGTCGAGATACAACAACATGTGAGAAGAGGACTTCTGAAGACTTAAGGGTTCGTCTCACATTGGGAAGATGTGGGAGGAGATTCAGCAGGAGGTGGGAGGATGATGTTGTAAGAGAGAAAGCCAGCTGGGAAGCTCTGGGTCTACCAATGATGATGTGACCTGTGGGTCATGGATGAGACGGAGAGTCTCTCTTGCAGGTTGAACAAGTTCTGAAGCTGGTAGAAGTGGTAAAAACCAAGCTACCTGCTTAGCAACAATCAGCAGAAGTTGGTGAGTAGGGAGTGAAACTGTGCAGCATTAAATAATAAATTACCTAGATCCAGAAATTTCCCCTTTGTATGATTATTTCTTCAGTCTGATAAAAAAACCTTCTGATTATTGATTGAAGACTGTGTGCTCATATGCCAGAAAAATAACAAAAGTTAAATTCTTTTCTCTTTATAAAAAGCTTTTCATAACATCCAGTTTAACATAAGAAGGTGGCTGAGACAGATCTGCATCTGCTGTCTTGTGTAATTAATCTTCTTTTTCAGCAGAACATAATTTCCCTAGAGGGGGTGTGAATAAGAACTTTATACTTTATGTTACACAAAGCATTTTAATTCCAACTGAGCTGGTGTTATGATGTTCAGCAAACTGGAAGTGTCCACCTAGATGCACCTAGTGGGAGGCAGAGACCACAATGGTATGAAAAAAAGCTGCTTTCTCGAGTTGTTTCGAACGTCATTTCATCCAGAGTCTTTATATTACAAGGGCATGACACAATTCTTTAAAAAAACAACATCAGAAATGTTTACTCATGCTTCGTGTTGGCACATTGTGGCTCTAAGTTGCCTGGAGCAGTTTATCTCACCTCGCCAGCCACGAAGAAAAGCAGCGGCGTCTCCTCCTCCTTGGCTTTGTACTTGGCCATGAGCTTCTCTGCTATTGGCTGAATCAGCTCCTTGGCTGGCTCCAGCTCGCCTTCCTCTTCAGCGTCTGAACAAAGCATGGAAGAGACACAGAATGATGTCAAAGTGTGAATTAAAACACCTGGAAGAGAGGAGGGAAATGTGCGGGTGAGGGAAAACTAGAGATGACTTGGAAACAGATGAAAGAAAACTGCACAGATGCTCTTGTTTGCAGTTTGATTTCTCCTTTTACGTCATGAAATGTACTCTGCTTTGGCTAGACGCAGCTGTAAAACAATAAATACCGCTTCGTTCTGTGAGAGCCCCACGTCAGTCCCCACCTACTCACCTACAAACAGGACGAGGCACGGCCCCTCGTGAAGCTGCACGGCGTTGGAGTCGCTGAGCTCCAGCACGGGCCGGGGGTGCCATGGAAACAGCTGACACTCGGGGTCGTTCAGCACCTCCACCCGGCCCTGCCGCGTGATCACGTGACCCTCCGCGTCCAACAGGATCAGTGTGGGAATACCTGGGCAGAAAGAGAGATGAAGGGAGAGCGACATGAGAGGAAGACAAACAGAGGAGGGGAGGAAATGGGCCGCAGTGTGGGAGTTAGCTCGGGTCATTTCCGTCAATTATCGCTTTGCCATGCAGACGTTTCCCTCTCCCACTGAGATTTCATTTGATGTGTGGACATTTTCTGCCCTTCTGAGCATTTCCCTCTCTCTAGCTCCGTCGATAATGTTTTCATATGGGAACATAATGTCCATGTCTGTTGCGCCCCATCATCCATGCGATGTCAATCTCATCGTGAATGTTTTTTATCAGAAACAGACACAGTTAAACAGCTCATGAGGCGGTTTATTCCTGTCTGTGCCTGCGGGCTGAGGTCTGCAGAGGCGGACTGCGAGTGCAGCAGAGGTGCAGTGTTGACCCGTCTTCTGCGCATTCCTGACATTCCTTGCAGGACGGACTGGGAGACAGCTAACTTCATTCGCAGAGTTCTGCACAGAAAAAGAGCTCTGCACTGAGGGAAAGGCGCTGCGATAACCTGATAACCAGGCCACATTCCTCAGGCTGCAGGGCAGTCTCTGTTGTTGTTTGCCTGCCCGATGCAGCAATCTGTCAATCTCTGTGCCGGTTTGATATGATTAGGCCTGGCAGGATGAACGAAAAACAAAGAAATCTGCTCCTTTATCTTAGCTCGAGGAGTGAGGCGTTATGGGAAGGATACAGTGAAATACCTTGTATTCCATAGAGCCTGTTGAGCCGTGATCTCCGAGCCTCGTCTGAATACGGCACTGCCAACCACGGCATCTCACTGAAGTACTGCTTAAATGACTCCTCCGACCTGAACGGGTGGAGAAGCACCAACAAAAACAACACAGCAGACGTTGGTATGAAACAAAGTGTAAGACAGAGGCAGATGTGCAAACCTCAGTGACGCTCACCTATCAGCGCTGACAAACACAATCTCAAACTTTTGCCCCGACTCTTTAACAGTTCGATAGGTTTCCACCAAGACCCGAGTCAGACTGCGGCACGGTGGACACTGCAGGAGACAGAGGAGAAATAAAGCAATGCTCAGCACACAAAGATAAATATGTTGTTTTTATTCTTAGGGAGTATTTCCCATTCCTCTCCCACTGTTTGTCACCAAACACATTTCCACAAACTCTCAATTCTTTCTAGTTTTGTTCCCAGCTTCTTTAAAAACACATAACAAGAAGTAATCCTGCTGCAATACTCCTAGATTTAAAATAATATTTGCTCTTCTGTGGGTGCTTGGAAAGGCCAAAGTCTCCCCAGCCGAAGGGAGGGGGTGGTATGGCTGGCATTAGCATGACATCAGAGCGTTAGGACAGCAGAAAGGAAAACAGACCAGCCTCAACTCCAAACCTCCTTCTGCACTTCTCCGTATCCCACATGCAACTAAATAGTTCTCATGTACATAAGACAATTTAGACAAGTTATGTGCTCCAGTTTGCCTTTAATAACTTGTAACTTAATTAGCTAATATTCAGATTTCTTGGTCTGCTTTAAACTGAAGCAATTCAATACCATTATCAAAACAACATCCATAATTATGGATTTGCTGGCCACTAAAAACTAATCACAACACTTTTATCCCCATAATAAGCAGATTTGACACATTAGTTGCTCATTAAACGTGTTGCATGACTAAGATAATCTCCTTCTCAAACGTATCAATTATAAAATGTTGAGTTGTATGCGTTAAACTAAACAATAAGGTATAAAAGTTGGTTAGATGCAAGTAATGATTCACTCTTTCGCTTTTTTCTTGTCTCGCTACCTTGCAATTATGCTATCAAGCCGTCTATTTTGGGTTTTTGTAACTTGAGACCCAAGAAGAAAAAAATTCAATAGTAATGAATTCCTTTCCATTTTCTCACACTATGAGCAAAATGCGAGTCACATGTCTTTTCGCCATGGGCCATTTCAGGTCCCCAGAACAGAGACTGAACAGAAAAGCTGCTGGCATTTCATGCCTGTAAAATGGTTTTAATAGCTGATGAGTAATCAGGAAGAGCGTGTTGTAAAAACTGCAAATAACCTCCTGTAATGGCATTTGTGACGCATTCTTTTCAGTTTTTAATGTGTTTGGCATGCGAGCCAGCGCATTAAGGCGTCCCCGGCCGGAGGAGCGGCTGCTATCCGAGGCAGTCGCTCTGGCAGCTGTTGTGCCGACCCGCCTTGGGTGTTTGCGCTGCATCTCATCAGTTACAGTCTGCTGATAATTTAGTGGATCGTCATCAAGTCATGACCTTCAGCCGCTATCGGCCAAACTCAAAAAGAGATAAAATCTTTAGAAGGCAGCGGGGTGTGGTGGCTGATCCCGAGGTGGTGGTGAAAGGATAGATGGAGATAGTTAACCAGTGTTAATGTAAACACAGCGGAGTCACCTCCACCTTCCTGCTGCTCGCTCTTATCAGGCTCTACCTCTTCCTGTGCTGCTCTGCCCTTTCCTCTCCTCAGTGTTTTCACAGAGTTAACAGGCCTGGAAAGTAAAACCAGGGTCTTTCTTTGTCCTCTTTCTTGGCTCTTACCCAGTGTGCTGAGAAATACACTCCCACGTAGTGTCCCTCCAGAGAGCTGCTGTCTGTTGTCTGCCTGTTGTTCCTGAGCAGAGGCCCTGCAACCACCTCCGCAAACGGCTTCGGCCCCCAGGGGAACTCCAGGCCTGAGAGAGGGCGAGATTTGGTGGGGAGGGGGGGGGGGGGGGGGGGGCCCAAAAAAAACCCAAAAATGGGAACGAAAAAAAAAGATTAAAGCAACACCAATGCGTTTTTGCGAAAAGCTAGTGTTTTAAAGCAAA
>JAVQJG010230819.1:0-21657 GCA_036024015.1 Craterocephalus amniculus | reverse complement strand
AGGGACTGGTGGTGTAATTCACGTGGAAAACAGCAGGCCCCCGGCCTAGCGTCTGTCTGCTGATGATATCATGGGCTAAAAAAAAAAAATCACATTATCAAATGTCACCAAATCCCAACCGATCACAAAGAGAGTATGTAGCCTATGAAATGTGCTTCAAGGTAGTTATTTTGGTCAAAAGCCCAGAAGAAATGAGTGGGAGAGAGAGAAAGAGGGAGAGAGAGAGAGAGAGAGAGAGAGAGAGAGAGAGAGAGAAACTCATCACGACGCTGCCAAGAAAGCTGAGTCATGTAAGATGAGAAAAAACAAAAAAACGAGGCAGCGTGCAGACTATTAAAAATAAAATAAGACAGGACCGTTTTTAAACATAATGAGCTAAAGAAATGTGTTATAATAAACAGCATCTGTCACCCAGCGACAAAGCCGTGCTGACAGCGAGTCCAGGTGAAGCAGACTGGAGAGTTAACATTGACAGAACTTTTCCTTTTTTCCTGCCGTTTGGGTGAAGAGTCAGAGCAAAGATGACAGGCGTGAGGGGGCTGTCGGAGAGAGGCTGATAGCGTGGCACAAGACAGGAGAGGCTGTGTCATCGCTACATGCACGCAGCCCATCGTGTTCGCGCGCACAGAGGCGCACAGAGGCGCACAGAGACGCACGGTGCAGCAACAGGAACCACATGAGCAGCGGGAGGAGTCGCGCGGCGTCACGGCACATAAAACTCCAAGCCCCTCCCTGCCGAGCATCCATTTACTGAGCGGCTGATGTCTGCTGCTTCGCTGGATGCGCGCGGACACAGCAGTAACAGGAGGAGGGAGGGGAACACGCAGAAAGTGCTCTGCTGGATTTGGATTAAAGCAGTGAGGCAGCAGCAGTCCTTCCATGCTGGAGTATTTCTGAGGAGGATTGTCGTGCCAGGTTCTTGCGAGAAAACGTCCACGTTGGATGCGCTGAGCCTAAGAAGGAAGAAAACTACAAAAGAGGCTGACGCTGCGCTGCGCCGCGTGAAAAGCATCACAGGAATCTCCATAGATTAAAGGAGGAGTAAAGGAGGAGAAACCTGCAGAGATTTTACAAGATGACCACCATGCAGAAGCTGCTGCAGCTGCCGGTGAACGCGGTGAACATCGTGAAGACGGTGCAGAGTCAGGTGCAAGGCCAGGAGGAGGACAAGAGCCCCGTGCTGACCCCGGACAACGCGCAGCAGAACTGGTACAACGCCCTGCAGCCCGATGAGCTGCGGCACCTCCGGGCCGGAGGTACAGGTGGAGGAGGAGGAGGTGGAGGAGACCAAGAGGAGCGAGCCCATCTGGAGGAAGGTGGTGGAGGTGGCGGCAGTTTTCAAACCCAGCCACTGCGGTAGGACAATCTTCTGTTGGAGGAGTTGGGATTGTGATTGGTTAATGGCTTGGAGGAGGATAAGATCCAACATCTTACCGCCTGATGTCTTTAAAAGGTGTTTATATGCTGCGGTAATAAGTGAACTACTTTTCAAAGGAACCCTATAAGCAAAGACTGGCTTCTTAGTGGACAGTGGACAATAGGCTACTGGTTGAAAGTTTGTATTACCCAATGGGAAAATGTGTCCAAACTTTGGACTAATACTGTTAAACCACATAAAAGTGAGCAGTTTGCAGCTTTGCTCATAATACTGCAAAGAGAAAACTATATTCTTTGCATTTCTCTTTTCCTGTTGACAATAATAAGAATCAATGTTTTTATCAAATACATTTAGGTGATGAGAGCAAATAAAACAGTTGCATTAGTGAAATGGTCAGTCCTACTGGAAAAAAAGAACATAGTTGCATATTTAAATTCTTTCCCAGTGAAACAATTCAGCCCAAGGATAGCATCGGGGATAATATCACTTACAGCTCATGGATATTGTGCAAAAAATGGAATTGGACGAGAATTATTCAAGATATTGTTGAAGATATCGGATGAAAGGCACAAGCAAACATAGAGTAGATATCATGGTGTGGTAAAGCTGCTCTAGTTGATCTGAAAAGTGAATAAACTTATTAAACAAATTAGAAGAAGTTGGGATAAGAATGTTTTATTTGTCAGATTGTAAAATAAAATAAAGCCACATTTCCATCTAGTGTATTTCTAATGATACATGGTTTGGGAATCTGACAGCCTGTTTACAGCAAAAAGCCAAAAAAGCTAGTCTTAATGAATTAGAGTACTCACTTCCAAAGAGAAACACAACAAAGTGGCGCTCAGAGTTAGATTTGTTTAAAGACACATATAATTTCACAAAAAAAAGAAGAAGAAGTTGCTTTTTTTCATTTAATGAGATGAGAGTGTTTCCCGAGCAGCGCTGGGGTTGATTTTCGGAGGCATCTGTCATGTGCAAAAAAACAAGCGTTTCTCCTCAAACAGCCAGCTTATGTAAAACAGCTGCACGTAAATGCAACTCCTCAATATTTCACTCAGCTCCTTAACATGCAAATTCATTTCCAAATCATCTCTTCCTCATGCCTTGGTGGCTGGATCTCAGTGAACAAAAATGACCCCGAATCTGAAGTTGAATCTTTGAATACTGGCCTACTTTCATGGATCCTGATCTCTTGGCTGTGCTGCTGCGTAACCTGAGCGCCTGTTTGCTCAGTCCAAACCACCGCCAGTTAAATAATTCAGAGCTGTTGTAAATTCTGCTATCATTTGGTTGGACGGGAGCAAACGCAGAGAAACGAGAGAACAGAGGGGTTGGTGTAGAGTTACTGAAGGCCCTTAATGAGCCTGGGGATCATTTTTCATTTGGCCTTTCAAGATATGACTTTATTTGGAAGATAATTCATTTAAGTGGCAGGTACAGTGTAAATCGTCATCACTGTGGAGTATCTTGGGACAGGGCCATGCTTACCACCGTGCAGCATCGCTTCTGTTTTCACCAGCAGCCTAGAAACATCTGGGAGCTGAGGAGACCAGTTTCAGGACCTGTGAAGGAGGAATGTTGTGTCATTCTGGTCTGATTTAGGAATCTAGCTGCTTAATGGTCCAACAATGATGCACCAAATGTTTCAGTTGGTTAAAGGCTGGAACTTCAGGCACATGGACTCTTCTGCCATGAAACCAAATGCTGCAGTAACGGATGCAGTGTTGCAATGTTATGGAAAGGCTTCTCCAAAACGAGGAGGTGTCCACGGTCTTTGTTTTATGGCTAACTAAGCTCAGTCCAGCAACGCTTTTGTTCAGCCTAAAACAATACAAAATAACAGAAAATAACACATGTTGAAACACAATGTGGTCTTATAAAAGGGAAATTTCCTGCTTTGAGCTTGGGTTGGGCTGCGTTGGGTTTTGGAAACATTTTCCCATTAAATTCGATGGGAAACTGTGTCCAAGTTGTGTCTGGTACTGTATGTTTGGGATGTTATGATTATAGGTTTTCTTGGAATGATTGTTGTTCTGGAAAAAAATATGTTAATTCATTTCCATGCAAAGAAATTTCTTAGTGTAAGTGTTGTTTTTTGTTTACTTTGTTATTTTTAACACACTAATGCATAAACAACAAAATTATAACTCACTCCAGCTTCAAGGCTTTCCTTTAGACTAGAGGATGGCTGCAGGATGATCCATTGCTATATCAAATAACTTTGTTCTGTGCAAAAGTTGCACTAAAATGCCGCTCTGGCTCAGATATGATTTTTATGAAAAGAGACAATATTGATGAGTCTTTATGATCTTGTAAACACAGAATTAAAAAAATGAGGTAATCATCCCTCGAATGATTGGAAAAGTTGATGGACCAGTTCAGGCCTCTTGCTGGGATAGGTTGTCCCCCCTGGACAATTAACTTTTCTACTTGTGGATGTCCTCGTATGGAATTAGTTTTTCTATGATGTGAAAAAGATGTCTTAAAGTTATCACCTCTCACTTTTACACCAAATGGAAATATTGATTAGACACTGGGCAAAGTTGTCCTTTCAGTGTGTTTATAACACAGTTGTGCTGGGTGGGTATACTTGCACCTTTCAGAATTGATGAAGCCTTCCTAGATGAGCAGGTATATTTTTCCACAACTTGACCCCCAACCAAAACCCCGTCTGTCTGAACTGAACCTCTGTCACATCTTGATGGAACCTCTGCTCCTTAGCTTGCAGGATTAAAACAGGAATTTATGATTTCCATCTGTCTAACTTCAGACTTCAGACTAATTTTCCACTTTACCTCAGTCCAGTTTTAAAGGTTAAAATTTTAACCCATAAAACTTCCAGCTGTTTCTTGCCAATTTTGGCCCGCCTGGTTATGTTTTTTACATTTATAAAAGTACACAAAGCTCAGCCCTTGTAATTACAGTCACCATGCGTTACTTATTGCATTACAGCAGTTGTCAAATTTTGAGGCGGAAAAGGTATAAAATGAATGTATCACTAGATATCGCAGCATAAAGGAGTTTATTTCTAAGATTACTTTGCAGATCAACAGTAACCAAGCCTTTTGTCATCTGCGTATCATTCTCTCAGCCCTTGGCCTTCAGGAGAAAAAATATTAACATCAAAACAAACGTACAACAGACACTTATATAAACAGCTTACAACACTTTTTCGTCCGGGCATTTTTTGTTAGTTTGTAGCATAGGTAACATTAAATATCTTAAATAACTCAAAACCCTCTTCACTTTATTTAACTTTAACACTATTATATTTTTTATTTTTTATTTTCAGACGGCCATCGCCTTATTCATGTAACATTTCTTGTAACTTGTTGATTTTGTCTGCTCCTGACATTATCATCAATTAAAGCTATCTGATTGGTCAAATGTTTGACAGGAAGTGGCTTCAGCATAATAGAGGTCTCTTAGCAACATAGTAGGGATCTGTTCATTTTTTTCTTATTTTTATTAAAAAATGTGATGTATAATCTCATTGTGGACATCAGCAATGGTAAAGTAACGTGTGATCGAACTTGGGGAGCAGATTTTGTACCTTAGCGCCCCCATCAGGACCCATGTAGCATCTTGTCTCTTCTCTGAGCGCCCTCCAGTGAAATACAGTTTCTCAGCCTTAGAACACTGCAGGGCAGCAATGGCAATGTGTTGTTTCTTTAAATGAGCCTTGGTTTAGAGAAGACAGCAGTGCTTCTGGATCTATTCACATAAAGCTTGCATCTCGATTTCCAGATTAATTTGTAGAACTGTGTTGACAATAATTTTCGGCAGTGCTCCTGCAGATGGATTGTTGCTACTGGGGCTAAAGATCACAGGTATTGGTTTTCAGCCATCTCCCTCCAGATTGCCGGAATCTTTTCATATGTTCAGTAGATGACTGAATATTTAAAGCCTTTGCATTTTTTGTCGGGCGACATTATTTAGAGATTGCTCCACATTTTGCTGATGCCATTTTTCCCCCAGATTACTGAACCTCTGTTCATCTTTAGCTTCAGCATGCTCTCTGACCCAATCATACTAACCTTTACTGAGATGCCATATAATTTAAAATGAACTCATATTTTTCAAAATATTAGAAGTAATGTCAAGCAGGTCAAGACTTATGGTTTACGTAGGACTGACCAATGTAAACAAAAAGTAATAAATGTTTCTGGTGCGCTCATAATTAGGTCTCCTACAGGCTTGTTTGCCATCAGACATGACCCCATGTCATATTAATAATTAGTGAGGCTGATGCAGGTGGTTTATTATCAGTAGCTGTAAAGCAAATTAAGCCTTTGAGTTTCCTCTCTAGTTACCTCCCAGCAGGTAAAAACATTAAGAAATTTTAGATCAACTTGTCAACTTTACCTGTTAATCACACTGAAAGGGTTTTCTAAGTTGTCATGGAGTCACATGATGTGATATCTTATCTTTTAGCCATCAGTTTACAGAGAGAGGTAGGGGGATGGTGTAGTGTAACAGACAGAAATCTGGCTCATTTATGGTTGATTAAACACTGCAGGATGTACATAGAATGTTTATATGCTGATGAGAATTCAGAGCCCAGAGGAAAGACACACAACGGTTAATTGGTTTACACTGATTACAAAGATTTTCATCCTCTGCACCATCATGAGATATTTCATATTCATTCAGTGATAAGTTACAGATTTTACAGTAAAAATGCAGTTTGTTTCTACCCAAAGCCAACATCAAAGGCAGTGGACGGAGGCAGCTTCAGGTTATACTAAACAAATCTTTTTGGAGTAATTGCCAGAAGCTGCTACCCATTATCCTGATTTCACAGGGAGAAATGAGGCAGTGCGGCTCCAGATTTTCTACTACAAATCAGCATAAACTCATCCATATGTCTGGCTATTCAGTGCTTTAGGCGAGGGATGTTTTTTTTATCTATTATTTTAGAGGTTATGGCACCCAATCACTTATTTGTGGTGAAGAAATCAGCTTCGGCTCATGGCCTGCGTCCAAAAATAATCCAAACTGCGAGGTTCCGCTTTGATGAGCTTTGATGAATCCATGTTTTGAAGTGCCTGACAGAGTGAGATATGTAAGTTATGATGCAATGCAGTTACTAAGAGTTTGATGCTTAATAAATATGAAAACAGAAACGTTTTTGTGCATACAGTGGCACAAGTGCTCCCACATTAAGCTCAGGGTAGAATTATGATGAAGGTTATGTATTTGGCGGCATTTATCTATTTGTCTGTCTGTGTGTAGCATAACTCAAAAAGTTATGGAACCTTCAGGATAGCTTGGAAATGATACAGGGAACAATCGATTAGATTTGGGTGAAGATCCGGAAGTGATCCTGAATTCTGGATCACCTTAAAATTTGCGTTTACATTGTGATAAATGGAGCATCAAATTTTGTTCTTTATTATTCTGATTGATTGCTGACCGATGTTCATGAAACTAGAGACACTGATTAAGGCTGCGGTTCCCGACCCCATCACCAAGATCGATCCGGATCAGACCCAGAAAACAAATTTTATCACGATATTCAAAAACTTGGGGTGCTCTTACTTTTTAGCCTGTGCATTTATTATTATAGGTAGACATTTCTAATAAGGACCATCTTATACAGGATTCAGTTTTGCATCAGTATTTTGTTAACAGAGTCGCTCTGTCTTTTATATCCGAGGAGAAAGAATGAGATAAAATCGGGGTAAATTTCCACAGAAAGACCTTTTTTTTTTTCATTTTCAATATTATGTCACATGCATTTTACATCCAACAAAGATATTATGCTGAATCTTTACCAAGATACTGTGGAAATAGTAGTGACTAAATGAAATTTACCTTCAGGAGATATATAGCTTTTGTTTGGGGAGACTGTGGTGCTTGGCAGAGGTCTATGTTCTCTGAGTGCTTTTCTAGTTTGTGCTGTGGAAGTCAGAGTAGTAGAACCCACACAGGCACTGGGAGAACATGTCAAATCCACACGGAAACACCCTGACGAGATTCAAACCTGGAATATTGTTGCGCCACAGAGCAGCTCCTACCCATGAAAGTTAAATGACTGAATCTATAAAACTGCTCTCGCATAAGGCTGGAAGACTCAGAACATGGCTGACACAACAAGGGGCATAATTACATAACCTCATCCAGATATTCCATGTCTGCATCTGGAATGAACATCTGATGATCGGCTCAAAGTAGTGCAGCCTGGTTTAGCTGCATGCACGACTGACGAGTTTGCATTTATGCCTCTCAATTATTTACATTTGAGTAACTGATTCACACACCTTTATATACAGAGAGGCCCAGCAATATTTGCAGACTATAACAATATTTTGGGCTCTGCATGCTGCCATGTTGGATTTTGAGATGAAACAGCTGAGATGTAATTGAAGTGCAGACTTTCAGGGTAGAGAAGAAATCCTTTCAAGCAGGGAATGCAAGCATTAATGTTAAAATCTCCTCTTTTCAGGAGCTCAAAAGTAATTGGAAAATGAATATTACCATAAATGAAACGTTTATTTTTTAAATACTTTGTTGAAAATCCTTTGCAGGAAATGACTGCCTGAAGTCTGGGTTTCCTCCTTTGTGATCCAGTGTCTGACTTTTACTGCAACAGGCTGATCTCCATGCTTTCTTCTTCCCATCATTCTGGCACAGGTGGATCTGAGTTTCATCGAGCCAGAGAATGTTGTTCCAGGGCTTCTTTAGATGCTTTTAAGTAAAATCTAACCTGGACTTTCCATGATAAAAATGTCTAAATTTTCTCTCCTACTTGGATGTGAATGCCCTCAAAATAAAGCTTAGAGTCTATAGTACACTTCAAACCCATATTAATAAGTAACTGTGTCTCCAATATGTTTCATTAAACACCTAAATTAAAGAAACTTGTGTCCACGTCCAAATGTACGCGGACCTGACTGTGAAGATCATGTAGCAAAAATCAGAGCAGCCCTTGTTTATTGATACGACACACGGGACAAGCGGAGACATAGGATGTGCAGGAAGGCAAGACATGGCTTAACTTTATTTCATTGCATCCTTTGTTGCCTTGGAAACTAGCCAGGGGAAATGCAGCCGCTGCCACCAAATCCCCCCCACCCACCACCAATTCTAACCCCACCCTTCTTCTCCACGCGTCTGATATCAGGAAATCTTCCTGTTTGGATGTTCATTCATCATTTTGCACTCTGTTGCTGAGGTTCGGGCATCTTAGATTAATTATGCATGAAGACACAAAACAAATAAAAGGAAATTCGATGCAGCTCAGTTCCACAAGCAGCTCAGACATAGATGGTCTTACTTTTCCTAGTCTGTCTTGATAGCTGTCATCTCCTTCATATAACAGGTCCACTATCTTCACAGAAAAATTCACATCACTGAATATTTTGTTCCCTTAAAGTCACTGTTATTCATGTAGAACAGAAGGGGTGTTGCAGCACATTGTAGGTGTGTGTAACAAAGCATGTTCACGCTATGTGGAAATGTCATCAGTCTGCATTCATTATTCAATCACTCTCATGTCCTTATCTTAGCATCTGCTGCAGCGATCCTGTCTGCAGCGATCAGCTGTCTTTGTGTTACCGTTCTGCCCTGCAGCTTCGGTAGCAACTGTCAGTTGTTTATTACAGTCCACGTGGAAGCAGGGCGGCGATGCCGGCTCAGATCCACTCAGACGGGGATCTTTCATCTCGTGTGTGAGCGGAGCGCTCCGTTCCTGTTGTGTCCTACAGAATTGATGGAGGAGTGAAAGGGCCGGAGAGCTGCATGTCAGCAGGGTAACACCACTAGCACAGGTTGGCACAAACAACATGACAGGAGGGTTAATGCGTGTTACAAAAGCGGCCAGATGGAAGCAGGTCCGATGTGGGGAGTGAGGGGTCGCTTGTAACGCCCTGGTTGTTTCTGAGTAAGGGTGGGAAAATTGAATTGACAAATCAAATATTGGGATATTTTATTTCACAATTTTAAAATAGATTTTTTTTTTCGCCAATAAAAATTGAATATCGGGATTTTTTTAGTTCATATTTTTAAAATAATTTTTTTGTTCAAATCTATATTTTTTCGAATGACTGCAAAAGATTTTGAAATAATACTTTAATTTCATTTTTTTATTTTTTTTATTTATCTTATTTTATGTGTCTTGTTGGGCATTATATCAGCAGAATGTTGGTCTGGCTACTGTGTTGGTTTTTCCTGACTGAAATTAAGGAAAAAAATAGCAATGAGATTTTTTATAAATTTGTTTTGTTTTTACCCACAAAAATCTGCAATATCAAAGAATCACGAAAAATCGCAATCAAAACCCGAAATATCTTAACGGACTCGAATCAGGAGGAAATCGTATCATCCAAGCCCTATTTCTGAGGCAGAAGGATCTGGTTTAGTCTTTTGGACAATGAGTACCAGTATACCAGTGTTTTTGAGCCCACCTTGATGATGGTTAGGTGGGACGGGCAGCAGGAAACGTGGAAATGGTTTAGTGTCGCAAATATTCTTTACCCATGATGAGTTGGAGAGGTAGTGATGAGATGATGACGATGTCCGGGATGATAGTGCTGAATACTGAGCTGTGGCCTCACGTAGGCCTTTGTCTTCTCCAGAGGGCTCAGCTCTCACTGAAGGAATCAGTTTGCTCTGTAGGTGATAAACGGATGTAGTCTCATATGTGCTGGTGGACTACCTCTACCTAAGTATGGAAATACATATTTTGTAATGGATCACTCTGTATTTTTTCGAAATGACTCAGACTTCCTTCTGTTAACATAAAACCTGTCACGTTGCTTATAAAGAGACTGTTCAAAGATAAAAAATGGTTTTACTGTTCATATAGCAGCAGGCAGAGGATGGAAATCCATGTCAGCGAGACGTCCAACCTCTTGTGTGTGTCTAAACTAAACTTCATGCAGATGCACAGAATACGCGACCTTCCACTGAATAATGTTCCTCAGCTACATACGTGGCTGTGAGAGTGATAAGACCAGAGAGGTTTGTCAGCAATACAGGAATCTTCAGTCACCCCCCAATTTGGTTTGATCATGATTGAGAAAGTGATGAGTTAAAACATGGCAGTATGAAGCTGTAAACCTTCCTTCTGGCATGGTTTTATTCAGGCCTCCATCCTGAATAAACATTCCTAATGAAGGAATACTGATTCCATTGTTTCTGCTGAATTATCAGCAGGCTGTCTGAGAGAAGTCGACGTGTTTTAGGGACGAAGCCCCTCCTTCATTATTTAGCTTTTATACGCTGCAGTTTCAAAGGATTCCATATTTTGCAAGCGAGATTTCCCTCTTCAAAGAGAATAATTTGTGGGTCACTCTTACCGACTGATGCCTTCTGAGCACTGAATGCAAATAGTCAAACAGGTCTCTTCTCCTTCTTTGACCCCCTACAGTGCACTTCAGCTTTTTCCTCCTCTGCCAAATGAATAAGTAAAGCCGTGCTGTGAGCTAATTCTGCATGTTTTCTCCTCGCAGACACGACGACTTGAAAGAGATGCTGGACAGCAACAAAGACTCCCTGAAGCTGGAGGCAATGAAGCGGATCGTAGCTGTGAGTATGAATGTTTACGTTGGGATTTCCATGATCTGCTGGTCCGGCTATATGCTGCAAATGAAGGTTGAAGTCATGGAAAAGGGCAGAGCTAAATGTTTACATGGAAAGCCCAACCTGCATCATTTTGGATTTACTTTAAGATTGTTTGAAAAAAATTAAAAGCACCTCCCTTTTTTTTTCTTTTCGAAACTTGATGATATTAAGCTATATAACACAGGCAGTCTTCTAACTGTGCAGTCAGCTGTTAAATATTCATACTCTGTCTCAGATTGCTCCTTCTGAAGCTCCACACCCTTCCTTTCATTCATCCCCCCCGCACTACTGAGAAGGAAAAGCAGATGAGACAGTTATTAAATATGTATCTATAAGTAAAGAAAATACTTTTTTCATAAAGTTTCTCACAGAACTTTGCACTTTTTCTGCCTAATAACGGAAAAGTCTCACCTTCGTATTCGTATTCATAGCAGCTGTTTTCTGTCTAGATGATTGCCCGCGGTAAAAATGCATCAGATCTGTTCCCAGCTGTGGTGAAAAACGTGGCTTGTAAAAACATCGAGGTTTGTAATCTATCCATTATGCCATCGTCGTCTGTTGTCTCATCCCTGGGAATAATAAACTTATCTCGGTCTACAATCTTGTTTTCTGTATTTATGATCCCTCCTCCAGGTGAAGAAACTGGTCTATGTTTACTTGGTGCGTTACGCGGAGGAGCAGCAAGACCTCGCTTTGCTATCTATTTCCACATTTCAGCGTGGACTGAAGGTACTGGTACACTTTAAAAAGTGTTGCATGCTCGTTGGCATTTTGAGGGGGGTCTTTTAGCATTCCTAGCAGACATATTCTAACATTTAGTTGAGACTGGGGAAGGTTGGAACACATTTTGCTTCAGCACCTGTAACTCACTGAATTTTAGAGCTACAGTTCTCAGACCTTGATATAAAATACTCACATTTGTTTACTACAAATGACGCCTCAATACCAGGGGACAAAACAAGCAAGTGCAAAGACCCATTATGGAGTATGTTGCAGAAATATGTGTTTTGCTGTAGAGGAAAAATCCATAGGAAGGGGAACATTTTGCTCACACGTCCTTTGGCTTTGAATTGCCAAATGACTTCATACAGACATCTCAAATGTTTTTAATCTTTGTATGTTTTTAGTGTCTTCAGAGGCTTTCAGCATTTCTAAATTTCCAGCAGCCGCATCTCTCTTTGGCAGCTTTGAAATAAATAAAATCAAAAAACTGTTGTCAGTGAACAGCTGGTTATAATTAGGGATGCAACAATACCACTTTTTTTAAAACCGATACTTGTATCTCAGTACTTGCCGATACCGAATACCGATACCAGTACTTCTACTGCACTAAAATAGTGCAATGACTTGGAAGACAGGTTTTATTTTCGTCTCTGCTTTTTACAACGAATAATGCTGAAATAAATAAGAAATAAAATATACATAAAAATTACAACATAACAAAAATTTCAAGTGAAAATAAACATTGTATGTAATAAATCGGGATCAGTTCCTGTTATCGATTGACTTTAACAAATATGATTACTTTAGAGCAGTATCAGTACCGATACCGATACCAGCATCGGTGCAACCCTAGTTATAATAGATCACTTTCAACACTTTAAAGCCCAACCCAAGAAAAACTGGGGAGAATAGAAGCGATCTCACAGAGGTACTAGGATGCTTCATGATGTGCTTCCTGTTTCACAGGGGTCTCCTCCAAGCGTCTCTAATACTATTGCTAAAAACTTTTTGCAGGATCCGAACCAGCTGATCAGAGCCAGCGCCCTGCGAGTCCTCTCCAGTATACGAGTTACAATCATCGTCCCCATAATGATGCTGGCCATCAAAGAAGCTGCTTCAGATATGTCTCCGTACGTCAGGAAGACGGCGGCTCATGCAATCCCCAAACTGTACAGGTACAAAAGGACCATGGCAGATTGACGGCTTGTAGAGAAAGTGTTTGTGTGACTTACTGCTGTTATTAAATTACAGAAAGTAGTTCCCCCAGAAACCCATTACTGCTCTGCATCTGAAATCCATTCTTTTTGTGTTCGGTTTTAAGAGCCAGATCAGGTTCTCTAACATTTCCTGTTTAATGGGAAAAAAAAAGATTTATTATTTTTCTAACCTCAGTTTGGATCCTGAACAAAAAGACCAGCTCATAGAGGTCATCGAGAAACTCCTCGCAGACAAAACCACGGTGGGTTTGTTTCTTTGTTTCGGCATTTTCACTTAAACAAACTACAGCAGCTGCACTGAATACTCAGCTGTTTCAGGGATTACCGTTGTTTAAACGGTGACTGTTTCAACTCTGCAGGTTTTATGTGAATTGTGTGTCTAAAGGAGATATTCTGCAAACATGGGTACAGCTAAATACCCTAAGTCTTAAATCAACTTATTTCAGACAGTATGAACCAGAGGTGTTTTCTGAGTTTTTATTCATATACATCCATTCCTTCATTTTAGGCTTGAAACACAGTCCCAAAGAAACTGGCTCTTTCTCTTCCTGCACCACTTTAAAGGCTTTATGGAATTGTTGACACTAGTAAGGATTGAAATATCTGAGGTGTATTATTATTTGTTTAAATTGGTCTTAAGGTGTGTGGTAGTACGGGGTTGCTGTTGTATTTTTCTTTCCAAGTTTTCCAAACTCTCTGTTGGAAGCAGAAGGTGACTGCATGATGACGGGCCAGTCAGTCCCTCTTATTACCTTTTGTTTTGAATGCAGGATTTGGTATTAAAGGCAACATGCATTAATGCTGCTCTGATACAACCCGTCACCATCACAGAGTCCTGCTTTAGGATTTGTTGGTGATAACAATCTAGTCCTTTTTGTTTTTGGTCACATGCATCCATTTTCGCTCAAAAAAGATAAACACTGGTTAGTTTGACCACAGCATGTTTCCCTTGTACTAAATGCCTCCAATGCCTCCGAACCCAGAGTAGCTGACACTGCTTCTGGTCAAAGTTCACACAAGGCTTTACTTTTGCACAGTAAAGTTTTAGGAGACATTTATGAGTATTATTTGGTATTTTAGTGATCGATTGTGTCAAATCATTGGTGAAAACCTAAATCTATAGTCAAAGGACCCAAAAGCAGGACTGTCAAGCAGAAGGGTGAAGTTAACGAAAACATTAATCACAAAATCATACACTGCAATGAAAGGAGACTCCAGGAAGTAAACTAAAACCAAGAAAAGACTACACTTAAGCAAAGACACAGGACAAAAAGACTGACTCAACTAAACAAGCAACACAACGACAATCTGGGACGGAGCAATGGAAAACAGATGGAATTATACACAGAGGGAATTAATGAGTGGATAAAGATCAGGCGTGAGGGGATCAGGAACAGAAAGCAGTCAGCAGTAAAACTGGATGAAATGAACCAATGATCAGGCGATACAAAACAAAACAGGACGGTAGTTAATCTGGAAACACAGAAAGAGGAGATAGCCTTTATGTACAGAACTCTTCCAGATTCATCGTATCTTTGAAAGATATGATGCTGTGGGAGAGAAGAATACACACATTTCTTCCATTATTTATTGACTTTCCTCCTCAAACTGACGCTGCTTCGACCAATCCCAGCAGGTCATTGTGCTGGTCTGAAATGTAAAAATGAATCTTTAAAAGGACAGAACATGAAGTACCTCGGGTTCATACTGTCTGCATGTTGATCTAAGAATCACAGTTAAGGTGAGGCTGCAGAGGTTTCATGTTCGTAGCTGTCAGAGGACGTTGAGCGTAATCCTCTGCTGTGTGGTTCAAACCGGCCTGCAGCTGGTGGCAGGAAGTGTCGTCATGGCCTTTGAGGAGGTGTGTCCAGAGCGCATCGACCTGATCCACAAGAACTACAGGAAGTTGTGTAATCTCCTGATTGACGTGGAGGAGTGGGGGCAGGTCGTCATCATCAACATGCTGACCCGTTACGCCAGGACCCAGTTTCTCAACCCAAACATCAACGTGAGTAATACAGAGATGCAGAGAGTATCGACTATCTGAAAGCAATGTAGTCCCTGTTACAGAGACAGTTTCCCAGATTTTAATTGCATTGGGTCTCTGTTTTAATGTAATTAAAAATACATTAACACAGAAAAGGAGACATTTTCTCACTTGTATAGAACAGAGGTGCCATTTGAGTTACAGTAGGTGTGCTGGAGCAGGAATCGATGGAAAACCTGCAGGACAGTGGCCCTCAAGGAGGAGCTGGACTCCTTCTCACAACTTTATCTAAGCTATTATCAAAGTTGTCCTTTACTCATTCCTTTTCAGGACCTCAGCACAAAGAAAGCCTTTTGTGAAATGGTAAAAAATGTCTTTTTTCTGTCTCTGTGTGAGAGTCACTAAACTGGTTTTTGAATCTGAGTTAGATCCATACATACAGGCTCTTCTTCCCCTTAACTGTATCAATAATTATGTTCACATAAACACTTTATATACTAATATATTGTTTGCCTCGTATTTATATATTGCTGCTGTCCACACAAACTAAGAAAACAGGAAGAAACTAATTTTCAACAACTAATTTGCATATAAATGACATGTTTGGAAATGACAAAGCACCAGAGGTGTGTAGGTAAATTTGGTTGGGTTAACTAAAGCCCTCTATTTCTGCCATTGTTACTGTGCAGTACAACAAGCCAGCCATTACTCTCCATATTGCTGCCTTCTTAGTAATGGTTTTTAGGTCCACCGGAAAACTTTATTTTCACAAAATCCCACTAAATGAGCTTTTTTCCCCACAACGTTGTGACTGTAGGGGTCTCCTTTGCTGCGGGCGATGAACTTTGGCTCATGAGTCTTTCCTTTTCTCTGCAGGAGTCCCTGCTGGAGGAGGGATCCGGCGGGGAGAAAACCTTCTACGGCTCAGAGGACGATGAGGATGAAGATGGGGAAGAGAAGCAGAAGAAGGCTGAGGCAGCCGCTGTGGCCAAAAGGAAGCCGTACGTGATGGATCCAGACCACCGACTGCTGCTGAGAAACACCAAGCCATTACTCCAGAGCCGCAACGCAGCTGTGAGACGGCAGCACCTCTGCACACACACACACGCTATGAACACACATTAGTTTAACACTGGACAGCTCGTTTACCATCTTTCTGCATCAGTTGCCATAGTGCAGATTATAATTGTTTCCTTTGCAACATTAGGACCTTCATTATTAATCTTATCAAGGCTGCATCATTTAGGCATCCTAAGTGCCCTTGAGCAGCACATTAATCAGAGCTAATCTTTCACTCAGACACAAAGACAAATGATGATTTCCCCAAGGAAAGAATAAAACTTCATGCAGCATCGGTGCTGCTACGGTCACCTCGGGTGGCACGTTTCGTTCCGTGTTGGATGTCCTGAATTATTCTGCTGGTTCAAGTCAACATAGATGGAAAAATAGCTGCATAAACAAATATGTTTGCCTGTCTTGCAGGGAGTTTACACCATTTTAGATCCCATTAACAATGCGTTGTTTAATTAGTCTATAATAGTTTAAAAATTCATTTTATAATAGATTAATCAGTTATATGTCAATGGATACCTAATAATATCTTTTCCTTGTAGATTTTAGCATGTTTTATGTCATTATTTTGGTTTCACAGCACACATGTTAGCTTCCCCCACTTGCTCCCAGCACAACGGCTGTTCAAACATTGATAAAGAGCCGAGCACCAAAAACAGTCAGTGGCTAACTGGTAAACATGCCTGTTGTGGAGTATTAATTCTTCTAACAACAGTATTTTTTTTCCACATGAGGGAATGTTGATCATTGATTTTATGTAGTGATGTACTATTCCGTACCATCTGACTAATTACAAATAACTTTCAATGTGCTGAGTGATTGGGTTATGAAAAAAAATTGCGGTACACAGAAGGCAAGATAATATTTGCTGCAGTTCTGCCATGCATGTTAAACAAATTTACTTCTTGCAAACAAATTCCAAATCTGCTCTGCAACACCAGGCAGTAAAAAAGCAGAATTAGTTCTGGGCCGCTGGAGTTGAATGGGTTTTCAGTTCACCGTATTACTTAAAAGGGGATGTTATAGTGCACCTAGCATTTTTCTAGTACAATTTATTTTAAGAAATTATATCCATTGAATTGTTTAATTTCCTACCCGTTCCAGGTGGTGATGGCTGTGGCTCAGTTGTACTTCCACCTAGCCCCCAAAGCAGAGGTTGGTGTGATTGCCAAAGCCTTGGTCCGTCTCCTTCGAAGTCACAGGTGAGCCATATTTATAATATGAATAAATAGTCTTTCAATCCTTTGAAAATGATTTACTAAATTAAATAAACCAAACAAGTTTAATCAGAATCAGAGATGTTTAAACTGCAAATGGAAGGAAGAGAAAGCTTTAGTTACTGGAACACCCAGCAAAGTGGAAAACAGACTGACAACAGCAAAATGACAAGCGGGGGCTGTAAACTAAATCTCCTGAGCCCCAAAGCAGAAAGGGAAATTAAACAAGGAGCTCTGTAAAATTGAAGTAAACATAAAAGCATAAACCACAAAGAATGATGACAGTACCTGGGTCCCCCCTAGGCTGTAAGTCCTGCAGACTGTCAGCCTTTTATTGAACAAGTGGCTGCTGCGTAATGGAATCATCAGTCAGCAACCAGCAAACAAAAGCATCTTTCTCTGAAGGTTTTGTCAACTTTACGAGGAGGTGCAACTTTTAAGGATTGTACTTCTGTGGAGTGAGCAACACAACTAAATGTGTGGGTAGTGCCTCCAAAAAATGTGCCTAAATCCCCAGTAATGTTCACTCTTTTACTCTCCCACAGTAATAAAGAAAAAACAACCATTTCTATATTGGCCATTTTTACACTTTATTTATTTTACATTGTGGTGTGTGTGGAAGATCCATACACAACTATAACAGCTTGATACGTCCTCCTCCTGCTGGTCACCAGCCTGGTTGCATTTAGCTGTGGGATGGCATCCAATTCCTCAAGGGCATTGTGGTGTTGGTGTGTGACTGTGTTGGTCATTCATGTCAGGCCTTTCCATCCTCTACTCCCATATTCTGGAGGTCCTCTGTGATGATCCCAGCTCTGCAGAGGAGAGTGTTGTATCCCAGATACAGTGATATTTGAGATATATCTCCTTCCAATATGTCTGTCTGTCATTTATGCCAATCAGGTGCCGGTCAAACATGTGAGACTGACACACACCTGGAAGCATGAATCTCAAAGCAAGAGAAAATACCAAGAGGAAACATAACAGCACTAAAGTCATGTTTTACCGTGTTTCTAATTCCACAGAAACACAATCCGCACAAGTTGTGTTTGTAAAGGAGACTAATCAGGCTTTCCTTACTTTTGAGCTAAGTTTATCCACTTTTAATCTTCAAATAAGCAAAAAAAAAGAAGAAGAAAACACAGATCCTGTTCAGGTGTTACTTATTTTGCCTAATTAAGCCTATCCCAAATAAAAACACCAGAAGCTAATGGAAACTGATTAAGTAATAACTTAATACAAAAGCCTTTTTTTGAAGACATTATTCAAATGATGTGTGTTATATAACTTAATTTAAATATTATTTGGCGTTTGGTGCCTTTTGTCTTGTCATGTTACAAATAACTGCTGATGATCGATTATTAGCTGTAGCTATAAGCAGTTCTGGTGACTTACTGTTCACACTGTATCAGCTGAAAGTGAGAATGATCCCTTTCACTGTTTAATCCTAAATTTCTCCATCCGTCTCTCCATCGACTTTCTCATCCTCCAGTGAAGTCCAGTATGTCGTCCTTCAGAACGTGGCGACAATGACGATTAAAAGACGGGTAAGCTCCAGCCGCTGATCCTGCCTACCTTCTTGTATGTGTAGCCCTTTCAATGCCCACAAATCCGGGTGTCGTGTGCTTTTCAGGGCATGTTTGAACCATACTTGAAGAGCTTCTACATCCGCTCCACAGACCCAACCCAAATCAAAATCCTGAAGGTAACTTCCTGATCCATCTACCCTCTTGTTCCAACTTTTGAGAAGTTTGTGTCGACCAATGAAACCATGTTTTGCTCTTTTTGTTTTCCAGCTTGAGGTTCTAACCAACCTGGCCAATGAGACAAACATTTCCACAATTCTCAGAGAATTCCAGGTAGAGTGAAAGCAAACCTGTTGCTTGGTTATAGACAGTATATTGGTCCACTGATTTTAGCCTAAAATGTTTTAATTTTTCCCCTTGCAGACATATATTAAAAGCATGGATAAAGATTTTGTGGCAGCCACAATCCAAGCCATCGGCCGCTGTGCTACCAACATTGGAGAAGTGAGGGATACGTGTTTGAACGGTCTGGTTCAGCTACTGTCCAACCGAGATGGTAACTGTTTTACTCATAATATGTCGAAGGCAGCGTAAGATATTAGTTCATGTTCTCATTAATGTGTGACTCCTGCTGCAGAGCTGGTGGTCGCTGAGTCGGTAGTTGTCATCAAAAAGCTGCTGCAGATGCAACCGGAGAAGCACAGCGACATCATAAAGCACATGGCCAAACTAACAGACAACATCCAGGTGAGAGACTAACAAACTGGACAGATTCACAGTTTTTAGTGTCCTCGCAGAGTCGTATCAGAGTGTGTTGTTTTGTTAAAACACTTTTTACACCAGCCTCTCTGATTTCTGTAAGTTACATCCCTGTGTACTGTTGATAAAAGGGTTACATATTTATAACCGCTTCATTTTAATGTACCCTCATAGGTGCCGATGGCGCGGGCGAGTATCCTTTGGCTGATTGGGGAATACTGTGAGCATGTGCCTAAGATCGCCCCAGATGTTCTGAGGAAGATGGCCAAGTCGTTCACCAACGAGGAGGACATTGTCAAGCTGCAGATCATCAATTTGGCAGCCAAGCTGTATCTCACCAACTCTAAACAGGTTTGGCTGATAGTGTTTCCCTTCACTAGAAGGTAAACATAAACAACAAAGACAAGAGTCTCAACACCATGGCAGATATCACTGAAAGTTACACACTGGACCTTTCAGCAGCTCTGACTAGAGAGACAACTAGCATCCTGCCATCAGCACAGAAAACCATGGAGACCACCTCATGACTTACAAATTCCTCCAATAATATTACTTAACAAACTTTGCATGACACCATTGAATAAACAGAAACTAGCTTTGAATCACATCTATTGATTTATTATATTGAGCTTTGTTATAACACTTATACCGAACATAAATACATCCATTTCTTTTCTTTTTTTTATTCATTTTGAAAAAGATTTTACATTTCTGAACAAACAATGAAACAAAAAAGACCAAAGAAGAAAGTCAAAAAGGACAGACAGAGAAGTATCAAAACCTAAAATCCAAAGACAACAGAGTAGATCACAATATTATTCCATCAGGACTTAGAGGGGTTGAGACTGTTTCAGTCCATCAGATCATTCAGATATATTCTCATGTTATGTCCGATCATGTGCAGCATGATTTCCTCTGTGACAACTTCTTGCAGACATTACATCAACCAGGTCTTCTGGTATTTGTCTCTAGTTGATTGTGATCCAACTGGGGCTTCCCTGCATCAATTATATTGTTTACTAAGCCCTCCTCCCCCTCTGTGTCCGTCCTCTTGCAGACAAAACTGTTGACGCAGTACGTTCTCAACTTGGCCAAATATGACCAGAACTATGACATCCGCGATCGTGCGCGCTTCATCCGCCAGCTCATCGTGCCCACAGAGAAGAGCGGAGCCCTCAGCAAGTACGCTAAGAAACTGTTCCTCGCTCTCAAACCTGCACCTGTCCTTGAGTCTCCATTTAAAGGTACAGAAACCAGTCTGCCTGGTTCAGGAACTTCAGAGAAATGAAGGTTACAGTGTTACAAAGTACTGGGTTATGTCTTAGAATAACATTGAAACACATGTTATTTTTGCTGCCAGTAGCTTTTATTCTTTTGTGCTTGTTTCCAACCCTGCATCTTCTGTTTTCCCTTTGTATCGACAAAACACATTGAAAACAAGTAAAAAATATAGAAAGGCTGTGAGTGATTCCTTCCCGCCTCAATTATTTTTGATATTTGGACCCCCAATTACTTGTAAATAACATATTGACTGATTTGGCAGATTTGCTAACACAGTCAGCAATTCTGTCAGTTGTAAGAGAGACTCGTAATTCAGTCATGTATGAACATCATTGACATACATTTACAATTGTTTTGTTAATTTCAAATCAACATCCATCCTAACCCAGGCTGACATGAAGTGAATGGACATAGTCCAGCAGTGTAGGGGATGATAGGGTATGGGTGGGAGTGGATGGGTATGAGAGGGAAATGGATGTGTTTTATAATGTGTTTAATGTGTTTGATGCAAATTGTTTTATGTGAAGGACTTTGCATTGTTTTTGTGCATGAAAAGGGCTTTCCGTTTGAATTTGGAAGTGACTTTTCCATTTGAAAAGTTTGATTTGATTTGAGGCTGCACGGTGGTGTAGTGGTTAGCACTGCGGCCTCACAGTGAGAAGGCCGCGGGTTCAAGTCCCAAGTTGGTCTGATTCTGGCTGAGGAGGGGTTTGACGCTGTGGCCTTTCTGTGTGGAGTTTGCATGTTCTCCCCGTGTACAAGTGGGTTCTCACCACGTATTCCGGCTTCCTCCCACTGTCCAAAGACATGCATGTTAGGTTAAATGGGCACTCTAAATTCTGGACACTCTCACAAGTGAGTGTGTGTGAGTGGTTGTCTGTCTCTCCATGTTGGCCCTGCGACAGACTGGCGACCTGTCCAGGGTGTACCC